>JANFAE010000562.1:0-61290 GCA_024613145.1 Pisolithus marmoratus | reverse complement strand
TTTAAATGCCAGGAGACGCTTTCCGACCGAATCTCGTTTGCACTCGTGGCAGTGTGCATGCCTCCTCGAAACGCGAGGATTGATAAATGTCGCAGGTACTGACGGGAGAGAGACCTGAGATAGTGCAAGTAAGGATGAACAATACATACGTTCGCACTCGTATGGCAGGAATTTGCGTGTACCGGAGCGACGGTATATTCGTCAAGGATGGCATACGTACGAGATACGCTGGGTCAACAGCAAGATGGGAGGAGGGGTAGAATTACGGAGGAGGGTTTAAGGGAGAGAACATCTTCGATGCGAACCTATTGTTCGTCGCCTGCCGTAAGAACCGACAGAAATCTTCTTGCGAGATTGGGCTCGGAAGGGGGGGTGGGTTATGCGTGGGAGAGTAAAAGGACTTCTCATTCTCCAAAAAAGTTCTGAATTTAGATTGTAATTTAGAAGACTGTAGGGGTGGGTACCGAAGGAAGGAAGGGTCATCGGTGGGCTTATCTCGAGTGAGTGACAGTCTAGATTGCTCGCTTGGGGAACGACTAGATATTATGCGCATCACCCTACTACCTTCAGCGCCGATAGGTGGTACGGACTTTGGGTTCTGAAGCTAGTGGCTGACTTCCCGAAGAAAGGAATAACGATACCGAGCTGTTAGCAATAAGATTAGTGTCTGAACCGCGACGCGTCAGCTTGGGGCGGTAAGGGGACAGCCCAGGTGGAGACGCCAGTGAAGATGAACGGGCTCTGCCGCCGTCAATGCGTACGTGCATCGCACTCGATGGCGCAGAACCCACGTCACCGATTAGAGAGTCTTCTGCAATCGTAGGTGGCCAGAGATCACCAGATGGACAGCGGTCATACGGAAAGGAATTTATGTGTGTAAGCGTGGACTGAGGAGGGTCCCCATATTCCGTTTGAGGGGCATCCAACATGGTGGTAGTACCCAGGTTCTCTGATAGGGGTAAACTGGACGTGGAAAAGGCGCGACGCGATAGTAGGTGGTCATCCGGGCAGCACAATATATTGTATTCTGCCACTGCATCTGGACACAGGTTCTGAACCGGACTGTCACCTTGGAGAGCCGGAGGCCATGTGTAACCTGAGCCCGCCATGGATTCTCCGGTGGCACTGCATGGCTGTCCCCAGGATTTTCCTCGTGAGAGGATCGGAGATCAGGGCAAGAGGGAGAAATAGATATGGAAAGGTGCAAGTCTGGGTCGAGCCATTCCATGTCGTAGTTGGAGTTGTTCTCCCTGTCCGAAAGGGCTAGCGGATCTAGTGCGTCTGTATTCCAGCCAACAAGCCAAACTGTACGAGCGGACATACTGACCGAGCGGCACCCGCCTGCAAATTCTGTCCGTGGAGACCCTCCAAAAGCACATGACGACGCTTCGAGTCTACAGGATCACAGCCGTCCTGTGCAAAAACCTCTTTGGTGACAGCGGTGGTGACAGCTGGTATTCGTTCTCGAAATCGTTACCTGGCAGCTTGCGAGCCATCTTTGGCGAGGGTGACGGGGATATCATATTGGAAGATAATACAGTAGTGCTTGACTTGAACGAGCTGAGGATACAACAAGACGGGACGGTTGTGATGCGTGCGATGGTACAGAGTGACGGCCGAAGCTGGCACTGCCTTATTTTTTGCCCACGCCCGGAGCGGAACCATTTTGTCATCCGGACAAGCGAACACAGCCATCATCTTCAAAAGAATCCACCTCGGTCTGCATAGCGTCACCCGTATTGAATGGAAACGGACCACAAAGGACGCATGCTATCATATCTCACCCCGATCATCCACAGGGAACACTTGCGTCAATCAGTAACTGGCATCAAAGGACCGGATACATTGCAATAGTTAACGATAGCGATACAAAGGAGAGGTGTGTGCACCGTAGCATAGTAGTGCTATAACATCGTGACATTAATACAAAGGACCGTACGTTGTTAAAGTGAGAAAGAACACGTGAAATGAGGGTGGGTGGTTTATTGATCAATCCATCAGCTGGACAAAGGAGTGCAATTCGTCGATTGGGTGAATGTAGGCTTCAGCATGGTGGTCAGGTCTCGGCTCTCCAGACGGCTTCGGTGCCAACATAGCCAAGTCGCAAAGGGATTGATACCTGTGCAGGATTGGCGAATCCGGCCTGAATGGGTCATAGTCTTGTGGGATGGGCGACAGAAAACTTAGCATTGCTTGGCCATGGGAAATCCGCCAACTCGGGTCGAGCGTCAAATAAATTCCTTTCTTGTCCGTCACAAGTTCCTCCTGCGTTAGGACTTTGGGCATTTCCACTGTCCTGGTAGGAGAGGTATGCGGTATCAACGAGGGTATGGACGGCATGGCCTCCACTTCAGGTTTCCCACACGTCCGGCCTTGCTGCGCATATCAGGCGTGGAGATAGTGTCTTCAACCTTCTGTGTAAGTTTTGCTGTGCTTTGCACCGAAAGGACTCCAATATGTTCACGTTCTTTGTACTTGGCTGACTCATGGGCGTGCTCCTTTTCGCCAACCAGGTTAGGCATCAGCATAGGTTGAGTTGACTCTCATGTCGCACCTTCCCTTGAGGAAACTCCACAGCTTGTGAGATCGTGACGTGGATGAGGCTTGACTGGAAGCAGACAGAGGTGTGGTGGGGATACTATCAACGGTATCGGGTATGAATACCGGCGATACGGGAAACTGCATATGTTGACCGAGTTGTCTCTTGCGATACACACGCTAACGACAGGTTACCTGCGTCTGCAAAATAAAGGAACAAAGTAGAGCCCACCGTTTCCTTCACGGACACGTTCCAATGGTCGCGCAAGTTGTCCACTTCCTCTTGGGAGAGTGTCTCTTCGACTTTGATTGCTGGAAGGGCCTCACTGATCGGCGCACTTCCTGCAGAGTGAAATTGGGGTACGATAGGTCCGCCGCAGACACGCGGGTCAGTGCTCAACGGAATGGCTGGAAGCGCCTTGTTTCGATCGGAGGGCATATAGGAAAGACTGCGGTAAGTCGTAGGAGCAATGGCTGATGAGCAGTGACGCCGTGACTACGTTTCGCGTCAAGAGTCGTGTTTAATACATGCTTTGAAAGGTCCCGCGGAAAGGTGGACGAACAACTGGGTGGTGGTGGACAATGGTCGCGCACCCATATTTAGCGACAAAGCAAGCTATCCAAATTTCAGCTACGATGAGATTGAGAGGTTTTAGGTACTTTTGCGCCTTGGGACGTGTTTCATTGTAGGGTCATAGTGGCACGCCGGCCTCTTATCTTTCCAGTTGCAGGTCACGTCCCGAAGAAAACAAGGGATCGAAGCCGATGCCAATCGACCACCGTTACCTAGTCTCAACTCCAATAGCACACACAGTGGACGAAGGGACTCACTTTCAGCAACAAAAGCGGCACTTCCGTTGCGGCGCCAGTTCGCGGTCATACTTTCCCTGCAGGTGGCTGAACCTCTCACTTACCAGCTTATTTCGCCCTTCGCTCCTCAGGTACGTTGGCCATCGAGTGATTGCGATCTACTTGACCTGCAATGCACATTACAGTTCATACGGGATATTGCGCAGTCACGATGGTTGGCGAGGCCAAGGTCGGGTTCCACGTGGGAGTCATGGTGAGTGTCCCGCCAATCTCACCGTTTCTTCATCGGAGCCGGCTATCTGATCATATCGAGCGGAAGCCTGTCCTTCTCACGGCCTTCTTGGCTTATCCCTTTCGATGTACTGCTTTGGCCTATCCAAGACTTTTTTTTGTTGGTCTAGTGCTCATGTCAGGAATTCCGTCTGGCTCGCATCCATATTTGCTCAAACTTCTCATCGTTTATATACATCCAGCTATGCCCTTAATGGTGCCTGAATGGTAATATTAGCGCCCTGAAGAGTATGATAGTGGAAATCAACGATGAGACAAATCAGGCATAGGCTTATTCTTACATGCCCACCGCTTGGTTGGGGAATTGTACATTAGGGTACGCTACCAGGTGATGCATGCGCTGATCTTCTTCTCTTCAATCCTTTCATTGGAGATTTCCTCTTCCGTCCAGCCGATCGTTTTCCTAACGTGTTTGGGAACGTGGAACTTTGAGAGAGTACCCTTGCTTCCTTGCGTGTGCAGTACCAGCGATCTTCACGGCAATCGCTTGGATAGTGACGTTTTTGTTCTTGAAAGGGGTACGTGATTCGAATGATGCCTTATGGTGGTGGTCTAATATTATTAAATATTATTGTTTAAATTTCAAGACTCCACCAAACGGCGTCTCTCTGACAATTGATCAAATCAAAATGTTGCCGCTGGAGCTATAGTAAGAAAGACTTCGGTTCGGAACTCCCTACTGAGACGTTCATCACCAACGAAAATGACGAGAACAAGCCACTGCCTCTCCGTGCGCTTCTAATTCCCCAGGAGCTAATCACGACAGGAAATTATGCTGCTCTGTTGACTATCGAGATTGCATTCTGTGCCGTGCAGCCCTTGTTCTATGCAACCCCTATTGAACTCGGCGGTCTTGGCCTTGATCCACCTCAAATTTGCAACATACTTGCAGTGTATAGAATCTTAAATGGGCTTTTCCAGGTGTTCTTCTTGCGGACTTGCATGATCGTTTGGTTCGAAAGCTATCTCTACCGTTGACGGTGTCTTCTGGGATTCGATATCAATGCGCTAGGGGGAGCATATGGGTTGAACTGGCAGTTTGGTTTGTGGTTGGCGTACAGATCATATGTGGGCGTGCTTTTGAAGCTACGTCTCCAAGTCGCGGGTCTCTTGGCGCGACTAGTGTAATTGCCCCAGATGTGGGTCTCGATCATGCGGTACATTGGAGCTGCATCTGCAACCTCGATGAAGGCGCCAGCCCATGTATGGTTCAAGTACTACTTCCTTCTCGTCTCGGTATTGGATTATCCGAAAAATGTGGAAAAGTGAGTGACGACCCGCGTAGCCCCTCACGTCTTGGTCACATCTTTCGACAATTAATATATCCAGCACGAGTAAACCGGGCCTGCCATGGGTTTTCCGGTGGCACTGCATGACTGTCCCCAGGAGAAGGGATGGGGATCTCGGCAAGAGAAGCAGATAGAGAGATGCAAGTCTGGGTAAGGCCATCCCATGTCTGTCGGTTACCACTTTCCTGATTACCCGTATACTTGGTCAGTTTCCCAAAACTTGCAATACCACACAAATTTTTCACCCACATCGCTCTAGAGACTCTACGAAGTTGAAATGATATCAATCTGTGCAGTTCGTCGATTGGGTGAATGTAGGGTTCAGTATGAGAAAACCTGCGAATCCGGATCAAGCGTCAAGTAAATCCCTCCCTTGTCTGTCATAGGCTCTGCTGCGTTTGGACTCCCTCCCACTGCCCTGGGATGTGAACAGGGTACGGGCGGCGTGGTTTCCACTTCAGGTTGCCAAGTATGTCTGGCCTTACTGCCTATATCGGGCATGGAGCGTCCATTAAACTTCTGCGTTAGGTTTTACTGTGCTTTACACCGAAGGGACTCCAATAGGTTGAGTTGACTCTCATGTCGTACCTTCCCTTGGCGAAGTCTACTGGAAGCAGAGAGAGGTGTAGTACTTAGGCATACTGTCAGTGGCATCCGGTATGAATATCGGCGATACGCCAAACTGCGTATGTTCAGTGAGTTGTCTCTTACGATACACGCGCTAGCATGTCGCCTGGGTCTGCAGACCACAGGAACAGAGTGGAGCTCCCCGTACCCTTCACGGACACGTTCCAATGGTCTCGAAAGTTGTCCACTTTTTCTTGGGAGAATGTCTCTTCGCCTTCGATTACTGGAAGAGTCTTGCCGACCCTCGGCGCGCTTTCTGCAGGGTGAAATGGGCACGATAGGTCCGTCGCAGACACGTGGGTTAGTGCTCAGCGAAATTGCTGGGAGCCCCTTGCATGTAGGAAGACTGCAATAAGTTGTGGGATTAATGGCTAATTGGCAGTAAGGTCGTGGCTACGCTCGCGTAGCCGTGTTGCATACACACTTTGAAAGTTCCCACAGAAAGTTGGTTGAACAAACAACCGCCCTGGTGGACAATGGTCCTATACCCGTATTTGGCGCCGTATGAAGTTACAATAATTTCTACGGCTGGACTGGTAGATTTGTAAGGTTTCTACGCCTTGGGCTGTGTTCCACCGTAGTGTTATACTGCGCAACGTCATGGTGGCGCACTGACGCCCTATTTCTCTCCACCTGAAAGTCACGTGCTGAAAAAGCAAGCAATCGGAACCCGACGCCGAATTGCCGACTTACTCAGCATCGAACCCCTCCCCTCTTGCCCAAAGGACGTCAATGACGTTTCTACGGTGACTCACAACGGCAGGACGGGGTAGTAAAAATTATCAAATGATTACAAACGTTCACTTGCTTCAACTCTTCCACCCACTCCCATGGCACACACAGTGGATGAAGAGACTCCCCTGCTGCACGCTCAGCAACAAAAGCGGCGGAGGACCCCTTTGCCGTGGCGCCAGTTCACGATCATACTTTTCTTGCAACTGGCTGAACCTCTCACTTCACAGCTTATATCGCCTTTCGCTCCTCAGGTATGTTGGCCAATTGGGAAGTCATGATATGATTGACCCTGCAATATGCAATACAGCTCATACGAGATATTGGCATCACCAATGGAGATGAGACCAAGGTCGGGTTCTACGTCGGGCTCTTGGTGAGTGTTCCGCCAATTTCATGTGCCAGATCCTCATACTAATCTAGGGCGAGTGCAGCACTCCCTATTCTTTGCTACGCAGGCTCTCACCGTTCTTCATTGGAGCCGAGTATCTGACCATATTGGTCGGAAGCCTGTCCTTCTTACGGGCCTTTTTGGTTTATCGCTTTCGATGTACTGTTTTGGCCTATCGAAGACTTTCGTGGGTCTAGTGCTAAGGTCTGTAATTCTATCTGCATCCCATATTTGCTCATGCTTCTCATCATCCATACTGCATATAGCCGTGCCCTTAATGGTGCCCTGAACGGTAATGTCGGCGTCATGAAGAGTATGATGGTGGAAATCACGGACGAAACAAATTTGGCACAAGCTTATGCTTACATGCCCATCGCGTGGTCGAGCGGTGGCACATTGGGGTACGCTACTACTTAAAGTGCGATGCATGCGTTGATTTCCCTCCGTCAGTCCCTTGATTGGAGGTTTCCTATCTCGCCCAGCTGATCGTTTTCCTAACGTGTTTGGAAATGCGGCATTTTGGAGAGAGTACCCTTACTTCCTTGCATGTGCAGTACCAGCGACCTTCACAGCAATCGCTTGGATAGTGACGTACTTATTCCTGAAAGAGGTATGTGATTCGAATGATGTCTTTTTGATGGTAGTTCGTTAAATATTATCGTCTACTTTACAAGACTCTACCAAACAGTGTCTCTCTCAGACAGCTGATCAAATCAAAACTTGGCCATTGGAACTTTAGTAAGAAAGGCTTCAATTCAGAACCTACTGAGACATTCATCACCAACGAAAATGACGAGAACAAGCCACTGCCTCTTCGTGCACTTCTAATTCCTCGGGTGCTAATCGCGGCAGGAAATTACGCTGCTCTGTCAACCATTGAAATTGCATTCCGTGCCGTGCAGCCCTTGTTCTATGCAACCCCTATTGAACTCGGCGGTCTTGGCCTTGATCCACCTCAAATTGGCAACATACTTGCAGTGTATGGAATCTTAAATGGGCTTTTCCAAGTCTTCTTCTTTGCAGACTTGCATGATCGGTTTGGTTCCAAAGCCATCTTTACCGTTGCGGTGTCTTCTGGGATTCCATTCGTCCTGACATGCCCATTGATCAATGCGCTAGGGAGAGAATATGGGTTGAACTGGGCAGTCTGGTCTGTGGTTGGCGTACAGATCATATGTAGCATGCTTTTGAACCTTGGTTATGGTAAGTCATTCGATCGAAGTAGACTGGTCACTGTGGTACTGACACGTCGGTCCAGCTTGCATTTTCATCTATATTGCAGCTGCGTCTCCAAATCGCGGGTCCCTTGGTGCGACTAATGGAATCGCGCAGATGTGGGTTTCGATCATGCGAAGTATTGGACCTGCATCCGCAACGTCGATGTTCTCGCTCTCGATGAAGACGCCAGCCCATGCATGGTTCGTATACTACTTCCTCCTCATGATCGTCTCCATCGGCATTGGAGCATCCCTCTTTTTACCCCGAAAACTGTGGAGCAATCAGTGATGACGATTCGCATGAGCCCCTCACGTCTTATCATCAATATATCCAGCACGATAGATAGATAGACTATACATCTATTCGATATGTACGCGGCCACGAATTCAAGTAATACCTTAACGCCATGAGTGCAGTACCAAATAATAACAAACAATTCGTGAACAAAGCACTCCATCGACAACGCCACCTTCTGTACTCCATTCTGATGTGGCGTGCTATGACCGGTTTTGCTGCCAGTGGTGTTAGGTATTTGATGATACAGGAAACTACATCGCTTGCGATACACGGGCGGAACATCCGCCCTGGCATCTGGAAAACAGGGCGCAATGTGGAACTCACTATTTCCTTCGCGGATACTTCTCAGTGTCTATTTCCTCTTGGGAACGAGCCTCTTCTGTGGCCACTGGAGCAGCCCCACTGACGTTCTGCGTGCTTCCTGCAGCACGAAATGCAGACATGATAGGTTCACCGCGGACATGTGGGCCGCTGCTCGATGGCGTTACCCAGAAATGCATTGCTTTGGTTGGACCGCATGTGGGTGAGTTTGATGCGTAACGAATGACAGGCGGTTTGGCGGTGACTGTCTGGGTTAAGAGGTGGGCAATAGTTGAGCACCTCAGACGACATAACAAGCTACCTTTCGCCGCGACCTTTCCAGTTGCATGTTGCCAAGTACTCGGAATTCCAAAATTCCGAGGGCGAATTGCCGGCCCATCGCAATTCTTGAGCTTCTCTACTCCATTGTGAACTACGACTTGGAGCGGGAACGAAAGCAGGATGATGATTGGACGGTGACAACCGCTCGAGTGACGCAGTGGGGAAGAATAAGAGTACCGACGAATGTTCACCTCCCTGTGAGTCCTTCACCCACTTCTATTATGGCACACATAATGGACGAAGAGATTTCCTTGCTGCACGTTCAGCCACAAAACCGCCGCAAAGCTCTTTTTCCTTGGCGTCAGTTCAGTATCATACTTTTCCTACAACTGGCCGAACCACTTAGCTCCCAACTCATATCGCCCGTCGCCCCTCAGGTATGTCAAACGTCGAGTATGTGCTGTGCGATTGACAATGCATTACAGTTAATACGAGATATTGCCGTCACCCATCGAAACGAGACCAAGGTCGGGATCTACGTTGATCTCTTGGTGAGTGAGTTCCTGCAGAAATTGCCGATGGGACAAACTGGCACAGGCTTATGCTTACACGCCAATTGCTTGGTCAAGCGGTAGCACACTAGGGTACGCCACCACCCAAAGTGTGTGATCCGTTCATTAATTTTCATGTCTCAGCCCTTTCAATGGAGGCCTCCTCTTTCGCCCTGCCGATCGTTTCCCGAACGTGTTTGGGCACGTGGAGTTTTTGAGCGAATACCCTTACTTCCTTGCATGTGCAATACCAGCAACCTTCACGGTAATTGCTTGGATGGTGACGCTTTTGTTCCTGAAGGAGGTATGTAATTCAATGATCCCGTTTTCCGGTCCGTTAAATGTTAGTGTCCAAATTTCAAGACTCTATTAAACACTGTCTCTCTTAGACAACTGATCAAATCAAGATTTTGCCAATGGAACTTCAACAGGAAAGATATTAAATCGGCGCTTCCTATTGAGACACTCATCACCAATGAAAATGACGAGAACAAGCCACTACTTCTTCGTGCCCCTCTAATTCCCCAGATGCTAATTGCGGCAGGGAATTATGCTACTCTATCGACAATTAACATTGCATTCCACGCTGTGGAGCCATTGTGCTATGCAACCCCTATTGAACTCGACGGTCTTGGTCTCGATCTGCCTCTGATTGGCAACATACTTGCAGTGTATGGCATCTTAAACGGACTCTTCCAGATTCTCTTCTTTGTAAGCTTGCATGATCGGTTTGGTCTCAAGGCCGTCTACACTGTTGCGGTGTTGTGCGGTATTCCGTTTTGTCTTGACCCGAATGCTCTAGCGAGAACACACGGGCTGAATTGGCTAGTTTGGTGCGTGATTGGCATACAGGTTACATGTTGCGTGCTTTTAAATCTTGGTTTTTGTGAGTCACTCGTTCGTAGAGAATTGGTGGCACCACCACTGACACGTCGGTACTTACAGCTTGCATATCCATCTATATTGCGACTGCGTCTCCCAACCACAGTTCCATCAGCGCGACTAATGGACTCGCCCAGGTGTTGGTTTCAATCATGCGAAGTATTGGACCTGCATCTGCAACGTTGATGTTCTCGCTCTCGATCGAGACGCCAGCCCACGCATGATTCGTGTATTACTGCCTCCTCTTTGTCGTCATCGGTATTGGAAACACCCCCTCTTTTACCCCGCAAATTGTGGAGAAATTAATGACTTGCGTAAAACTTGCCCAGCCACTCAATTATCACTACGTATATCCAGCGCGATAGATAGGTTATACACGTATCGGATATGTACGCATTTACGAATCTAACAGTCTGTCTACAGCACTACGGATCAGTCCGACCTCCAGGCTTATTATTGTTGCTTAGGGAGTACCAAACAATGCCAAACAAACGTGCACCGCCCAGTCTCATAATAAAGTGGACCAAAGCTCTCCGCTGGCATCGCATCTCTCTTGACCTCGTAACCCTCCCATCTCATTGCAGTCCACCCAGGATTCAGGTGCTCTGGGTAGCACAGTGGTTGATCGCCATGACCGGTTTCGCTGCTTTAATGGCTCTAAGTGCCTCGCAGACTAAAGAGGCCCAGAGCGCGGTACAGACCGCATTACTCGAGCGCCAACGAAACGAAGAAATGAAACGCAAGAAGCAGGAAGAATTTGAACAGAAGCAAAGAGAAGAACAAGCTAAGCTACGCCAGAAACACTTTGAGGAGGAGAAGAAGCAGCAGGAATTGGAGGCGAAACGAGCAGCTGACATGGCACGGCTGGAGGCAGAAAAAGCACGTCGAGAAGAGGAGGCTAGGAACGCATTGATATATGGACCGAAGAAAACCAAATGGCCAGCGTCGCACGGAACGGCGAAAGACGATCTCCGCAAACGCAGACTCCCATCGGACGACGAGGGAGACTCCCGTTCTGGATCTCCCGCTACGGCGCTTACAAGGGAGGAGAAGCGGCAACGTAAACTCGAGGCCGAACTACGACGCTCGTACTCTGCCAAACGTTCCTCAACCGGAGCGGGCTACTACAAGGCAGGCAGACGACTGCCAGGGGGAGCGATCGATGCCACGTCATCCCATCTTACTGACTCTGGGTCTAGTGCGCAGTCAGTGAAAGCACGACTTGCGGCATTGCCCAACACTCTCACGAAACTAAACGTGAACAAGCGGGACACAAGGACTATTGACGAAATTCTCCAGGACAGAGCAAAAGCTAAGCATGGCATACTCGACGGCGACGAAGCCCGCGAGTTTAATGACTGGTTTGGGAAGTCTAAGAAGAAGGAACTTGTTCCCAGTAGCTCCCAATCCTCCAGTGGTCAGGGCTCTTGCCCAGCCTCTGGCGCGACGTCGCCATTGCCGTCGAGTATAAGTAAGTGCCGTTCCGTACCTGCTCACTCCCACGACTGTCGTAACACTCCGCAGAGTTGACTTCACAGCCGACGTCGAATGCTTCGACTGCTCCAAAGGCTACCACTACGTCCCTCCGCTGGCAAATTTGCCGCGTCTGGAGTTCAGCCTAGAGCTGCCATCCCCACAAAGACGGGAGTGTCCGCCGCTAAGTCGGCGAGGAGTACATGCTCTCCCGGGTTGAAGCCCGTCCAATCGAAATCGGCTTCAGCGTTGATAAGGCCACAGCCGTCGAAGTCAACTTTGGCCTCGCAGCCTGGCACCGCTTCTGTACTGCCAAAGAAGCGAACGCACTCTTCGTCCCGTTCAGCGTCTCCTCCGCCGAAGCGGCGTGCGGAATCTCCTGCTGATGCTATCCGTTCTGAAATATGGAAGCTGTTTGGAAGAGACCGCGCTACTTATGTGTCAAGGGACATTGACAGTGACGATGATGATATGGAAGCGGATGCCAGTGCCGTCATGAAGGAGGAGCTAAGAAGGTTAGCCCGGCCCATTCCTGGTGTCTCGTGCTTAATCTCATGTATTCAGCGCCCGCTGTGCTAAACGTGAAGACGAACTTGCCCTGCTGGCAGAGAAACGTCACGAAGAAGAGAAGCGCCGAAGGAAGCGCGAGAGGGAAGCGAGGGAGAAACGCGGTTAAACATACTGTGGTATTCATTAGGCTGTACGTGGACCATTCTAACTTTACCTTTTTCCCGGAGGACAGATACCCAGTGCAATCGTCGACTTCGTATGCATCTCACAACTTACACCTATCTAAATGCGACACATAGGTCTAGATGCATTCACCACTCTTTACCGTGTCTGTTGTTTTGCTTAATACTTCTGTGCATATGTTCCATTACCCAACACTGCTGTATCCACACTTGTTTTCCTGCATGCATCCACGGGCACCTTTATATCATCTAAGTTATGTAGGCTCATATGTTACATCAATACATAAAGCTCCGCGAAGAGAATATGAACTTCAGCTGTAGAGTATCACCATGCTAGTAAGCCGTGCGAGATTGTGTATGTGCTTTCAACTACTTTCGTCGGCTCGGAAGCGCTTGCTAGAACCATACTGAGCTCCCTGACCGCCTTGCATGAAGGCTGGATTGAAGTGACCCTGCATATTGAAGCCACCGCGGCCACCACCGCCCATCATTCCCATACCTATACAAATACATCGGGTGGATATAAGAACAATGCCAGACAGCGAATCGTTAGAAGCCCATACCCATGCCTCCCATGCCTCCTCCTCTACCTCCAACCATCATCCCACCCCCTCTAGGACCTTGTGGAATCATGCCCCCTCGTCCTCCGACGAAGCCGCCGCCCATGCCTCCGAAGCCACCCATGCCCATGTTACCCATTCCCATACCACCCATCGCTCCCATAGGCATATTCATTCCCATTCCCATATTACCCATCATGGCAGGCATGCCGCCACGCATCATACCGCCCATCATGCCACCACGTTGCATGCCCATCACATTTTGTGCACCACCACCGCTCATTTGAGGGCCGCCTCCTCGGAAGGAACCTCCTCCGCGACCCGTCCCAGCACCTCCTGAAGCCGTTCCACTGCCTTGCTGTCCCGTTCTCAGCTCGCGTGGAGGTGGTTCTGACCAAACTTGTTCGTCTGGTTGACGTGATGTGAAATAAAGGTGACTTACCTTTTGGCAGTGTACGGAATGGATTCCCTTGTGCCGAACTAGTAAGCGTTGCTGTTACTCGTCTGTTCTGAAACTCGCTGGAAAATAGGTCGCATCATTGAATAACCCCCCGTAAAAACTGCGACGGGACCTACTTGTTATCAAACCACGTTTTGACGGCATTGGCAGCTTCGAAACTGCCACATTCTACATATGCAACTCTGTACAACGTTAAAAAAACCTCTACCAGGATGAACCCGTCTCACAAGACCTCACCCTTTACTCTTCCCGTTGACTTTATGCTCTGAAAATGTGATGTTCCGGAGATCAATGTTCACTGCAACATTGAGAGCAACTTGACGGAGGTCCTCGTCCGTAGTCCACTGCCGAGAACGACAAACATGGGGGAAATGATAAGAATAAACGCCAACATGAACTAATCGACAGGACAAAACAGACCCATTGTAAATCTCCGATATACAGCGCGTCGTAACCCACCACGGACGGGTCGCCTCCACCACCCATCTGTGCACCGTTAGCCATGCCAGGGCTATAATTACTGTTCGCGGTGCCGTTCTGAGTAGGTTCGGTCCTGGCTTGTGAGTTTACGGGAGTGGAACGTGACTCTGAAGGCTCATCCTCCTCTCGAGGACGTTTGCTGCCGGTTGATGGCTCAACAATGGTGGCTACAGTTTCGACGGGCTCCTCTAGCTGGACTTCGTCATGCAGTAGATCACCCTTTGAGCGCACGGGCGGTTTCTTCAAGTCAGCAAGCAAGCTATATGCACTGTGGACCACGACCTACCTGATCCGTGTGCGACGTGAAGCCGTCGTCTTCGCCGTAGATGTCAAAATCGTCCTCAGGCATGACTCAGAAGCAGAATTCGTGGAGAATAGAAACTCTTTTGCACTAGAAAGTAGAATGACAGGATTGTTGAGTACCCAAATGACAGTATAACCGACGACAGGGATAGCAACGACAGCAAACGCGCGTATACAGGATTTGCGCGCTACGAAAATCAGTGACGTGGACAGATGGAAGACGTCTTACATGAAAAGGTATGGATACAGTGACAGTGACTATAACGCACTCTTCCGCCGTTATACAGTTTCGTAGAGAACTGGGATAGTAGACGCTGACAACCACCGCTCAATGGCGAACAAGAATGTCGGGTGCGTGGTGGATGACGATGACAGGGCAAAGGAAACAAACAAGAGACGAGTTTTCTCGTTCCCTCTTGGCTACCTCGACCATGTTTGTCATTATTTGGCACTTGTGGCTCATACACTTGCCATGTCATCACTGGTTTACACAGCAAGACGATATGTACACGAAATGAAGTAATTGGTCAAATTTACCACTTCATATCTTCTGTCGCAATGCATCTTGCACGACCTCCTCCTGACGAGCCAACCAGAGCCCAAAGGCAGGAGTCCTGAGCCACTTCTCATAAAATTCTCTCTGTTTTGAGGAGGACTTGAAGGGCAGCGCAGAGGGACTCGACCGTAACGACGAAAAGAACTCAGCTGTGTTGAATGGTTTCAGTCGGCGCGGACCAAGAGTCGTATTACGTTCTGCTGGTGACGGTATCAGAGTGTTAAGGTAACGATTCAATGGCACGAGAACGGCATTGGTGCGGGAACAAAAGTGTCTTCGCAGCTCCAGTGAAGCTTGCATTCCTAGAAAAAAAGTACATACATCCGTATGTAATCGTCAATATAGACCAGAAATACGTACTGTCCGATGTGTTCGAGGTGCACGCCCTTTCAAGTCGTTTGAGTAGCTGGCGATCTTTGGAGATGTACCGCCGATGAGTCTTGGTCGCCCACCCTGCACAGGGACCAGTGACAACAGTGGCACCTTGTCTAGCGATAACCTTAAATCTGAGTCTCGCCTTCTACTTGACCTGAGAAGCTCACCTTGTTTTCCGTCCCACACTCAAAACATGGGGCCAGTGAGTACACGACTTTTCGAAAAACGGGTTTGTGACGCCAAGAAGCAATCCTGCCTTGGGAGGAGACTTGTTCACCAGCAATGCGTGATCTCTGTCATGAATGGTAAAGTACGGTCGGATGTCCGCCGCTAATGGAATCTACCAAAACGGTCATCTCACAAGCATCGTTCGAGTTTGGTAGAATACACACGGGGCGTATGAGATCGCGTAGCCACCATACAGCCTGGCTTGTCATAGACGGCGAAGGACCGTACACCAGTAAGGGCTCACACAATATTAAACATTCCCAGACAGACCACAGATGGGACAACGAAGCCTCAAACAAGTTGATAGGGGGAGGATAGAGTGGCACTGATGATGCCAGCAACTAAACACCGGTCAACTTATGATGAGCACGAACAAAGAACAGGCTGACATGCTCTGTAGGATCGAATCCTCGGCCAAAAGAAGCTGTTTCAACGAGCTGTTGGCTGTCGATGCTCGTTGGAAGTTCGACCTGGAGCACAGATCCTAGGAAACCGAGTTCGAGAGTCGAGCCTGGTGAGGGGCTCTGCCTTCCTTTAACGGATGGTATCAGCAAGGTTTAGTGGACGGCTGCCCCGTGCACCCACCAGTTTGCAATGTTGTGACACGCTGTTTCCAACATAGTGATGCCGTGGTTTTGAAAAAGTGGCCCCAGCTTGGACACTACTTTCGTGAAGAACGCTGGGTATTGATGATCCGTTAGAAGTACCAATGAAGACTGGGTTGAAGGTAAATATTCAACTAAATGCAAATCGCAGATGTCCTGATACCTGGTGGTACCCGCGCTTCGAGTTGGAGTCTCGTTTTTGACTGAAGTACGAGAAACCATACATGAAGCCATCCAGCGGCTCTGGCCTCTTGAGAGTATTTGACAAGGTGTATGAAGAGAGTCTGGGTATACTCTTATCCTAAACGAGTGAACTTCTGTCCCCTGGTCAAATTGCAGCGAGTCCGGAAAAGCTGAGAAGGCACTTTTCGGAATCGTCAGTCAACCGGATGCCGGGATAATGATGCGACAGACATGTTCTCTGTTTCGGAGGGTGATAGATATACAGGGGGGTATAGGGCTCGTACGACAGGTCCCAGATCAAGGTCGAAGTCAACTACAATATCGAAACGGTCAGCGTCCAGAAAGTGTGTGACAGAAGTGTCCTTACCAACGGCAAAAGTGAGCACCCACTTTCGCATCTTCAAAACTTTATCATGCGGGAAATCGAATGAACCGACTTCCGTGCTCTGCCCGTCACCGCTCTGCATCAGAAGCGAAAGACTGCGTGATCGTGACAGCACCCGTTGGTGAGGAACGCGTCTCTCGTCGCCAACCTCCACCACGTTAGATGTAGACGTCGATTTCGGGTGAGCAGGAACATAGTGTGGTGTCAACGGCAGCTCGAGATGAACTTGAGACGTTTGCCGAGAGAGCGAAACTGCACTCGACGTTTCTGCGTCGGAGACAGTCAAAGTGCTTGGTGAGTAGTACAAGCCAATGTCTTGCTCCTGAAAACTGTCCATGGCATCAAACTCCAGCATCGTTGGTGCCGCAAGAGGGGATGAACGGACACTCGGAAAGTCGTGGAGAACGTCAAAGTAATGGTTGGACTAGTAGCTAGGTGGGGGCATACGGATATATTTGTTACGGTATCTGGAATTAGCCTCGCGAACTTGGCACAACGCCACCGACTCAATCAGCAATCATGGTCGGTGCAAACTACATGGGAGGGAAAAGGTTTGACTGGACCTGTTGTCCATTCACATTATCAGAGTTGAAGGCACCACGCACAGAAATGCAGTACGTGCGAAGACAAGAGATGCTGCGGGTCGCGCACAAAAACGACATTTTGTACAGCAACGTCTAGCGAATGCCCTAGCGCGCAGCCCTGGGGATGGTCGTAATTCCGGTCCATCGCGCTCAGCTTCCTTGCTGTCCGAGATATCTCTCGCCCATGCTCCCCACAACATCAGCTCTAGAGGGTCTCAGCAGGTTTTACGTGTTCCACCCAATCAATACTATATGACATCTTCTGACAACGAGAACGACCGAAAACGACCATCCAAGGTACTCTCTGCGTTGGACACGTCGGATCGTATGCTTCTGTGTTTCCGACCTCTTGTCGGTTGCTGAGGATCTGCGGTGTTAGACATATCCATCCGAGCTGCCATCGATCGGATACTCCAACGGCCAGATCTGGTTGGCGCTCAAGTGAAGCCCAAGGATGCTCACAAGGACAGAGCACTTTGCAGGGTCACGGGAATAACTGATGAATATGGCGCTAACCACAAAGTACCTATACGACTTCGGGCAAGAGTGTGTTAGCTGAACAGTCTTCATGTGACTCCCCACAGGATTCTCCATTTGATACTGGGCATTTACAGCGATCGGAAAACAATAACATAGACGAGTGGGCGACGGCCCGGAATTTCTCTGACAGCGGATATGCCAACTCGAGAGTGCCCTTCTGCACTCAGGTTCCTCTCTGGACACAAAGTAGTCGATTCTCGCCCCTTCCTCGGTCTTCTCCCTTCACCACTGATTCTTCCATAATGGATGTCGATCGTGACGTGATCTTGGAATTCGAGTCTTCGCCACGTCTCCCTTCTAGTCCTATAGCTGAGTGGTCGGACAACCAGCCCACAATGTTTGGCCACTACCGCCCAGAAACACAGCACATGCACCCGTCGAAGGATCCGGCGCACGGGTCAGACTTGGAGCATTTTCAGCACTTATCTCGTCTTTCTACTGACAGTAACGAGTTCTCTGGAAGTAAGATCCACTCAAGTCCTGGGTCTTCGCCTTCCTTCCTGCCACTTTCGCCTACATTCCTGGGACTGGACATTTCCGACAGCCCTGACCAGGTGCATTGCATTCACGAAACGCAACCTGTGAAGGACACATCAGATATCACCGCTATGACTGGACTGCCGCTTGACTTCCTTGCCGATCCGGATCCCTGGACGGCTATTGGAAGAATTCTCCAGCTAGAGCATTTGCAGGCTACATCCAATATAACATCGTCAAATGAGCGTCCGATCGACTTTACAAGAGGAAGGGAAGGCGTTGGTCACCCCTCGCAAATCGAGAAAAATGACTCTGACAACATCTCGACGGGTACAATTTCGGACACCTCGAACGAGGCGGCAATGGAGCTTAATCAGCATTTCGGAGATAATAGTCGTTCCCCTCCCAGGACTGCATCTCCTGTTGCGTCGGTGCGCAAGTCTCTTCAGGATGTCTTGGCGTATGACCCGAATGCTTTCGATGGTGGCGTCGCGCTGTCCCCGCCACTGCCGAGCTGGCCTCCTTACTCGGAGAAACATGTACCTACTGAAGGAGTTGGGGCACAAATGATGGGATCGAACGAATTGGAACGCCGAACATCCGAAGCCTCTCCGGGGGAAGGCGTGGATATCGTTTACGATGGACCCTGTTTATTTGGTGATTCTGACCCTGAAGACGAGTAGTTCTGCATCATTACCTACTTGTACCAAGGATCGTTTGTATGTCACTATAGACTGCATTTCCAGACTTCCAATTATGTAACATCCCAGCCACGTGTCGTGACGCGTGCCCCACATTGAGACGCGACATCGACTTACAGACATGCATCAGACAATGATAAGCTAGTACCTTCTGAGCCCACACGAAGTTCATCCCACCCGTCGTCCACTCGCATAAGTCATGAACTCAGAGACACAAAAGCAGTTGGAGGCACAATTATTTCGGATCAACTGGGACGAGTATGACACCCTGCCGCACCGTGCGATATATGGCCAGTAACACCACTCTATTGCATGATTCTTTCTTACCCGCACTCCAGACGAAGTTGCAAGTACAACAGAAGCTGTGGGCAGCGATATCGCAGACATACCACCTGCATTGTTGTTCTACGGGATTCGAAACATTCTCTATCCAACGTTCATCCTTGGTCAAATTCCTGACCTGCTTAACCTTCTTACTACCATCGAAGGACTACGCCAGTTTGCTACCCAACGAATAGGGCAGATACTCGCGCTGAACCAGTTGTATACTGAACATCCCCCCGACGACCAGGAGGTCAGGATATTGACAACGAAAGAGATCCGCACCCTCGCGCATTATCAAGCACAGAGCGCGCGTTTACGAACAAAGTACTTCGTCCTCTTGAAAAATCTCTGCCAAGTAGTAAGGGTCACTGGGCAACTTCCTTGTGCGTCATTGAAGACCTTTTCACAGTATATTCATTATCTGTGGACATCGCCCGAGTCATGCTTGCTCGCAATGCGACTGAACGATTTTTTCCCTGGTTGCCTGGAAGGCTACAACAAGCTTTCTTCACTCCGCTTTCACAGGGATCTCAGTGAGAATGAGAAGGCCGAATTTGGAGGGTTGAAGGATGAGGTTTCAGCGTGGATGAAGACAATACTCGAATGGGAGTATGAGCGAGAAAAGTCAGGAAAGCAGCAGGGGTAAGTCTCAGCAACTATGTATCTCGTCCATGTTGGTCTCAAATATTTGATTAGCTATTCGAAGACTGATCTGAAGGCTTCTTTCAAAGATGAATTTCAAGTCGCTTTTCCACCTCTTGACTATACTGATATATTGGACGTGTTGGTGACGTATCTCACAAGCGTCGAAGATATGACCAACAGGTTGGAAAAATGGTTCCCAGCATCGACCTGACCTGATCCAATGCCAACTACGCTGGGTATTTTTCGGCAGCGTCCCATACGGTGCAAGATCCGTCAGATTGCTGCTTGATTGATCGCGGATTTCCGCTAGAAATGTTAGGTGGCGCTAGCCTCCACAGCTTTTTCCTTTGTCAATCGCAGCGGGGAGCACCTCCGCTCTGGTTGACCGCGACTTATTTGGAGAAGGGGAGTGTTTGTACGGTATCTCGCAGCTCTGTGCAATAAGCTACATGGACCCTGCAACGAACTGGATCTAGTAACACGCGTTCCGGGTTGATAGTAAATAGGATTTCTAGTGTATGATCACACATAAATGTCCTTCCGAAGTAGAAATTTGCGAGGTCTTCCGCAGCTTTACCGTAGCGAGTTAAGCTTCTTGGAAAATGCTTCTCGGCATTGATAGTGAGTAACCTCTCCACTATAATGTGGCATGAATAACTCCTTAAGAGCACTCAAACTTGGAAAACTGACCGCGGCGCATGGACTGCAATGACGCTGGTTCCTAATCGCTTATGGCATTGGGGGCATCTAGAAAATACATTATTCCCGTCAGTTGTCAGCAAGTATAATAGAATCATGGCGGCATACATCCTACTGTCCGTCACCTTGATGCGGTTAGCTTCAAGTACCATCAACGTCCTGGCAACCTGCTCGCTCCGTGCCCTGTGGATTTCCCTAATGACGTGACTATCACAAAGTGGCATCCGCAGAGCCTGCCGCAAAAATCTCTGCACCTCCTCCGCTGATACAAGGGGAGGAAGTAGTTGCAACGTCTCGATAGGATCCAGCCGATGACTCTGCCTCCTCATGAGATCTAGAGCAGGTGGAAGGAGGTTGGGAAGATCTCTCGTCGCGGGTCGTAGGTAAAGCTTCAGCAACGTCAAGAATATCGTGCTGGTCTCAGTGTCGGGATGGTACATTCGTTTGCAGTACCTAAAAAGATAATAAGTAACCGGGAAACGTAGATGGTGATGGTGATCGTACTCCTCGGCCTTCAAGAAATTGCCCAACTTGTATGCATACAATTCTAGGGCGTGCTCGTGTCTTCCCATGCGACCTAATAATATGGCTCGTGCTTCGTAGAGATCTGTAGAAGGTATCGTCACCATTTACAGCTATGCCATGGAGCGAACTGACCTTCTGAAAGTCGGCCGTATAGGCGAGGGGGATGGTAATGGAAGGTGGTATCAATGAAGTGGAGGAGCTTCGCATACGTCTCGTTCTGTTTCTCTGTGACATTACAACATAACCTCCTGTTAAATTTGAGGGGAAAAGAGCCTTACGGTTGTCCCCACGTTTCTTCGCACTGATAGTAATGCTCAAGTAGAGTTCAGCAAGGCGATCGTGGAACATGCCCCCGTCTTCATGTTTCTCCTCTATAAGGTACTCGATATAACGCGCAGAAATCTGAGGGTCGATTTTCTCTAGGTAATCCACCACCTGGGGGCGAGGGAGTTCGACATCCTCGGACATGAAAATCTGACAATCATGTCAGAACATGGCAAGACGAGAATGCGGTTCACGGCTGCATCACCTGGAGACCTATTTCACGGTCTTGATCGAACACCCAACGTGCAGATTTAAATATCTGGTCCAAGTACTCTGGTCCCAACTTCTGCAGATAAGAAATTGTCGGATTGAGCTTGTCTCTAATATCATCTTCATTCTCGCTCAATCTGTAGATAATCGTCAGGAATACATCACAGACATGCGAACCAAGATCTAACTGTTGTAGAAGGGACAAGGCTTTCGTGTGCATCTTCTTCCCATTGTACAAAGAGATCAGCTCTGCAAATTTCTAATTAAAAAATTGTCAGCTGCTAACGATTAAGTACTTTAACGGCCTACCTCACGAGCACGCAACTCCTCCTCGACTTCCGATACTTCACACCAGTTTGCCACCCGGCACAAAGAACCAAGTAACGCAGGTCGGTAAAGCAAATAGGATTTAAATAGTGCGGTATCTACAATTTGAGCGAAGTGGATTAGTTGTTGCGGCGTTAATGACGACAGCGGAACGTTGGGCAGAGAGAATAGTTCCTCTGTAGAAGTCTCCGAAAGAGTCGGCCATTGGTGCGAGTGAGCGGATGTAATGTTGACCGTAGCCAAGGCTCCGGAAACTTTCGGTCTGCGGTCTGTTAGATAACGCCAGAGCACTTCAACGGCACGGGCAGAATCATCTGATTCCCCGCTTGTCAGACCCCATTTAAGTATAAGTGTGACTCCCGTTACCTATTGGTTGTTTAGCTCTCCTCCTACCACTCAGAGAAACCACGTCATCGTCCTTCACTGTAGAGGGTAGTAAAGAGCCAAACACCGTCTTTGTCCGCACACGGAGGGAACCGGTGGGAGAGGGTGCCCGCTCGATAAGCTTCTCCTTACTGCCTTCCTTCGAGACATCGCCTAACCCGGTGGACGTTGAGTCTTCAGGTTTAGAGGAATTTGCGGGACCACCGAACAATGGTACCCATTCATCCTGAGGGACGGACAGCCGACCTGCCACTCGTTCTGGGTAAAGAGCAACCACCTTGGCAGGATTGAGGTCGAGTTCAAGAAATGTATTGATGGCATCATCGTACTTCCCCGCGCGGAATTGAGCAACTGCATTCAGCGCACGTATTCGAGTGCGTCGCTCGTCCTAAAAATGGTGAGAAAAGAGTAAAACAACATCCGCGGGGCTCTGTGTACCTTATCGAGGAGCACAGCAGTGTCCAGAGTGTTCAAGAGCGTTAACGCATCTGCATAAGACCCTTTCAGCACCAACTCATCAATCTGTTCACTCCATGGCTTCATCTCGAACTTCCACACAGAACTACCTTCGGTAGTGGCGACCGTCCGATCAACCGGGGTAGAAATGAGGAAAAGAGGTGACTTAGCAACCAGAGAGGCAGTCAACAGGCGGATGGAACAATTAGCGTTGGCGGGCACGTTAAGACTGGGTTGCGGAAAGGGGAACGGAAGGGTCTGCACAGGTGAAGTGGATATTGACGACATGACTTGCACCACTGGTGCTGGTATCGTAGTTTGCTGAGTTGTTGATAGCGCAGACGATGAACCTCCTTCGTTATCCGGTACCGGAACGGTCCCTGGCGGAAGGATGGAAAACACGTATGGGCTCACGTATGCTAGTGGACTGATTAGAAAGGGCGCGTTTTCCAGTAAGATATACTACCGATTTCATCTGGCGGACCCGGCCAATCGATAACGTCAGACCCCACCTGTTTACCGTCAACGCCCACTTTGAACCCCTGGTCTAGGACGATCATCAACATCCACAACGAGACAAATCAGTAGTGTACGCACTATCCTTGACCACCAGAACTTCTGTTTCACTAAGCCTCACGAGGTTGGGCTTCTGCTTCGCACCCCGGCTAAGCATCATATAACTACCCAGACCCGACAAGGCTCCCATAGACGTGGCAGGTGCTATCGGTAAAATCACGTCTACGGCTGCAAGTCTGCTGATAGACAACACTGCATATTCAGTGGGTGAGTACGCAAAACAGACACTGTCGTAATCCAGGAATGTGATGAGGCGTGGCGAGTGGGGTAGCGACGCTTCCTTCGTTTGAAGCAAAGCGGTCAGGCAGTCATCAGCAACAACTAGTCCGTCCTACACACCTTGATTTCTTGAGCTTCTCCATCTTTCCAGCAGTATATGACCACTTTCCTACGGCACCCAATGATGAGTTGTGTGACCATGGTTGGTATCGCCGCCGTCCCACCGTCCGATGACTGTGTGTCGAGTACAGAGGAATACGTAGCGAAGGATAGTGCACCCTTAGCCTTGGTAAGTGGCGTCGGTGGGGAAAAGGACGGTAATGGGTACAAAATCACGAGTGTTTCTTCGTACCTAGCTAGCATCGATCCTGCCAATAGGCGATTGCAATCAGACTACTCACCAGAAAGCAAAACCAGCGAATTGATATCTTTAACATGTCCTAGTTGATCAATGGCTCTCCGTGACAATCCCTTCTTGGTCTCAACCAACTTGGACTGCTCGTTGGGATCTGACAACCAATTAGGTTCAACATGCCAAATAGCGACATCCGACTCACTTGCGGAGCCGGTCAGATCATATATGTGCAGGTTTCCCGTAGAAGTCCCAATGTACAATCTTTCTCCTGAAAGGCGAACAGTACGCACCACATGGTCCGGGGTAAAGGTATTCGCCTTACCTTGAGCAAGAATTGACTCGGGTCGTTCCTTGAAACCACTAATGACGATGCCTGGCGTGTTGAAAGGTGCCATGCTCAGACAAATCGTATCGTTACCGCTCGCCGACGACGTTGGTCAGGTGCAACTACCTTGGAAGTCATTCCACAATTCCTCGCGAACGTCCCAAAGAGGTTCCATTCTACGGGCCGCTTCGGCCCGTAAACAAACAAAGAAGTATACAGTAAACCTCGGGTGATCTAAGTATATACAGCGACGTGGAATAGGTTTGAAGGGATGTGCCTTGACCCACGTATAACATGCACTGTATGCTAGCTAGGTCGATAATTTACTACATCCTCGGGCGTAAAATTGATCGAGACATCAATCTGAGTAGTAAACAAAATATTCTCGCTCCCTTGCGGTACTTCCTGGCTTACCAAACGTACCATGTTCAAAATAAGACGGGTTCCCTAGATAAAATCCAAGTGAGTAATATATCTCATCGACATCTCGACTATTGAACTTACACATATCGACATAACGGTTAAACCCCAGCTAAATCGATATACAGTCAGCAAGAGTACCACGAAGGTAAAGGATGGTACGTACAAGAATAGAATGGCTGGTTGCCCATGTGACTTTATCATGATGAAGCCACAACACGTCAGCCCTAGTCAAAGGGAGTGAGTTACGCATTAGAAAAATTACTAAGATATTCCTGACCTATCAACACAAAGTAAGCTATACTTCCATCCCGAGCAATCTGGAAGGCGACAGTTTTTTTTAGGAATCCTGTGCCCAGAAAGACTCTACATAACGTCAAGCAAATAATGGTTGTATGGACTACCACAGCAGCAACCCTAAGAGGCGTCGGGCTCAAAATCCCAGAGAGTTTATAGAACCCACCCTTGTATTTGTGCCTCCTGTGATACGGAAAAAAGAATACAGTATCGATAGTAGCGAATGTAGATCCACATATCGGGTATGGCACAGACAATTTCAATCGCCATGACGGAGCCAAGTAGACCAGACACCCATCGACGTCCACCGAATAGCGCAGCAACTAATGTAAGATGGATAATGATGATGGAATCCGGAAGGAGGACACGGGCGCCCACCTCTGAATGCCAGTACGAGCTCGAATGCGATGATTGTAACTCGGAACACAACTATCATGTATGCGTGCCACAGCTTGCATCCAAGAGGGGATATAGTATCATTCCCAGATAAGTCAGGGAAAATGATTTGATGAAATCTGAGGAGATACTGAAATGAAGTAGTCAATCTAGCGTCAAGACACCACTTACATCTGTGCGGACAAGATAAAATAACGCAGAAACATGTGCAAGCATTTAAAGGGACCCTTCCTCATTCTAAGAAGAATGAATTCTGGTCCTCATGCTGAAAAGGGACAGAAAACACACGCACGACCATATCCAACGGACCTCGTCGTCCATCGTCAACAGAAGGTCCCACAGCAATACAACGAGTGAAGCAACTGGGCAAGCCCTCTGAATTTCTAGATAACACCTTCGAAAAAGAAAACAGACGCACTACCGTGACTCCGGATGCTCTGGATAGCTGCAACAACCTCATACTCCCCGATGATGGTGTCAGACACCATTGTTGGGAGGGATGACCTTCCCAACAGCAGGCCTTATGACTGATATCAAATCGATGGTGCCAGCCGCCCGTGTACAGGACGTGGGATTATGAGTGAAGGGCCGGACAAGCCAACTGCCAAGAGTCGATGCGAAGCCGGTAAAGCTAAAACGCAAGGAAAGGGATACTTGTGCCAATTGAATTAAATGTGGCTCGTGCATGAGACCCGAAAAATGCGCCAGGAGTTTGAAGATCGTGGAGACCACGCGCCGTCTGTAAACGAACGAATGCTGTAGAGAATGTGCATGTCTTAGGGGGTTATCGTGGCAAAGTTGTTGGAGACTCGCAACATTGAGTAGATTGTGACGAACCCACAGCGCCGGGAGTTAAAACGGAAACGTGCTTCTTACCTTGTCTATTAGAAAAAAACACGGCCAGCCAGCCATTGGCAGTTAATAGAAGGCATAGTAGAACATTCGGTTGACAGCATTGGAATGCGTTGGTCGCCACACAGGATGGCTTGAGTTCGTCACTTTCGGGACAATAGGTACTAGTAGCCTTGCCGTGGGAGCGGCCTCCAGCAGCGGCTGTGCAGACATCCAAGATTGACGCCACTGGTGGTCCGACTCCCGAAGGACACACGCTTTATCACTGGAATCCTAATTTTACGCCAAGGTCATATATTCATCTGGCAAAGGGCATAATGTACTTAAAATGTGTAAAATGTCATATATAGCATTATAACGCTTTAAGCCTTGAATCAAAACTATAATGGACATGGTGTGTTGCCGCTCGAATCAAAAAGATAGATCTGGCAACATCAAACACCAATTGTTAGTTATTCCATCACATAATAATCTCAATAATTCATATGTCTTGTCTGTCAGACACAAAAGGAAACACTGATAGTTTTATTAGCTACATAGTAGTAAATTATTTAACTACTATTTACTTATCAACAATTATATACGTATAGATTACTCTAGGACGGAGCTCGTAGCCCCACAGCCCTTGCCCTGTTTAGGACATGCTTGGCACCGCAAGTACGTTTTCCACGATAACTGTACTTACCCACGATCCAACAGAAATGATAAAGACGTACCAGATTTAGACATAATACACAATAAAGCTTACCTAATTTAGGTATATCTCGCTCAAACTTACCTTTAAGTTCACAGACCCAGAAGATCGAAGTCAGAGGCAAGAGTGAAGAGCTCGAAAAAGCTCCTCCAGCAGGGATTATATATATTGTATGTACTGTACAGTTATTAGTGATTATTTTCCACGCTTTGACCATTTCCGTAAATGGACAAGTACAAAATATTCATTAAATGTCATGTGGTTACATTATGCTTGTCTTGGTAACCCAGATTGGTATATCATTTGGCTCAATGCGCGCTGCATATGGCCAATCGGTCGCCTTGGGTTACCCATGATATAGCCCTTATATAATTATATTTTGCAATATATTTTGATAACTGATCGATATCTTTTGGGAGTAACCACATCATCATACCGCGTTTTAAGGTTTCCAGTGATATTTCAATGGGGGTTCCAGTCGACTTGCCACGCAGGACAGAGGCAGATCGGATCCATGTATGATAGCGTACGATGGAAGTTTAACATGGAGTACCACTGGATGCTACGGCCTGCCAATATGGCAGAATCATTACCATTGAGCCTGCAATAAACCATAAACCTCTCATAATAGGTTCCTTCCACCTGGACTTAAGTACTGAGCTCGCTCCAAAAAACTGGCAGGTGATCATGCAGTTGTGCCATTAACCATAGGCAAGCCGAGCACAGGGCAGTAGTATACACAAGGATTTTTCTACAAATTTACAATGTATGACGTCCAATAATGCCTGCGGACCCGCAAGGAACAAGTTAACGGCGTTCACATGCAGTGTCAACCCTACTAATGATGGAACACTGATAGGGACTAGGGTAGCTGTGATGATCATGACGTTCAACTTAACGTCACTCGAGTTGACAAGAACATTGTACCAACCTAAGCACGCCATGGGGAAAGACGGGGTTGATCTCGATCTCGTTTCCGAATGAATCCCTAGCCTTCTCGAAACGGAAAGTAGACAGAATCACAGCAGCAGCAGCCCACAGCGCATCGTAAGCAAAAAAGCGCCCGGGACAAATCCTACGAAACTTTTTAGCATCGCAGATGAAAGTCTCTGCGTCACCCACCGCCTCCCGAAACCAAAGAACTTCGAGTTGTCTTGCATGGCGTCCGGTGTCAGCTTCTCGTCCGCAGTGAGGTATCGAGTCGGATCGAAACGCTCAGGGTGATCGTAGTCGTTATTCTTCATGGCCCTAACGCTTGCTGCTCAGCATTCGGTGAGAGTCATAAGCAATGAACTTACCAGGCATTGAAAATTACAATGGTCCCTGTGGTATTAAGGTGGGCTCCACGCGCACAGATCATGTCATACAATATACACGTACCTCTCGGGATGTAATATCCCTCGACGATGTCACTGGCGGTCGTAGCATGAGAAGCACCTGCTTTCTTAGTCAGCGCCACTGGCTAATTTCGTAGATGGAACATTAACAACCCAGAGGAGTGATGGGGTGCCATCTCATGGCCTCAAACAACACGGCCTGCAAATACGGCAAGCGTTCTCTGTCTTCAAAGGAGGGTAAGACACCTTTCCCGACGACCGCATCTAGCTCCGCATGAACTCTGTTTTGGATCTCAGGATTCAATATCATAGCCAGCACGAGAACTTTCAACGTAGAAGAGGTCTGAAGGGCTAGCTTGTCATCTATCGCGTGGATAGAGTCGTACACACCTACGCTTTCTCCAGCAGCTAACAAAAGGTGATCATCGACAGTCAGCCTGCTGAGTCTGTCGGAAAAAGAAAGGAACATACCTATATAAATACCTATGGCCGCCTGTCTTGCAGCCGACTCCTCTGTCTCCCCTTGCTGCAGGATATCAGAAACAAAGCTGGCCTGTAGTACACCAGCTTCCTGTCAATAATTAGTACAAGCGTTGTCCGGTGGCACACAATGGCTTACCGCCTGTTCCTTAGCCTTAGCAAAATAGATGTCAGAAAAAGATGCAATCATATTTCTACACTTCCGTGCTTCCTCCTGCAAACGCAGCACCTGGAAACCAGGATGGAACGTATTTGACTGCAAGATAACTCTCTGAGAGTTTTCGCCATGCAAAACATGAACCAGACTAACGAATTGGTAAAGCTGTCAGCAATCCAACCCTTTCGGCAGTCATCCCTTTTGTCATATTTTGCGCTAAGCTGGTCGCCATTGAAATAATGGAGTCGTTCTTCCCATCCATCATTTGCCCGTAAGTGAATTCTAGAGCAACGGACACAGTATACCTGGGAAGTGGTCTGGATGTCCACGTAATACGAGCAGTCCTGACGCACTCACAGATCGAAGTGGTCATAGAAACCTTTACTGTCCCGTTGTATGTTTTCCAGCAGTTGATGAGCACCGCGGAGATGTAACTCCTGATACCTGTCAACAGTATCGTGGCGAAGACTAAGGTGGAGAAGCTTTCGGTGGGTCTTCCACTCCAAGCCATACTCCAAAAATGCAGTGATGTGATCGGCACCGAAGCTGCGAGGGAGAATAGTCAGGGTGAGCTTGCGGAGACTGTGGAAGACTGACAGTCGAAAAAGCGGCGAATGAGGACGGTCTGAGTAGATGGTCGACCGAGTTTCAGCGAGAATTCGTGCCATTTTCTCAGAATTCACGATGATGATATCTTGACCGAATATACGGGAATAAACAAGTTCCCCTGTGGCAGGTAAACAGTAAACTTGGTGGGCACGAGATATTGTAGTATGGGCAACGAACCATAAATTTTTCCCCACTCTGTGTACGTTACATAGGGCTCCTTGAGATCGATGTCAAAAGCATTTCCAACGATAGGCAGCTGCCTGGGACCCGGAGGATATGGTAGACGAGATTTCTTCCGAATGAATCGAACTGCAAACCAGAAGGCGACCACAATCATACAAGTGGTGCTTACAAAAAGAGCAGGAGTTATCATCCTCGCCAGGTCGTGAAAGTTGGCTACGGAAGCATGTCACTCTTATAAGCCTGCAATCTGTTGAACTGGCAACATAGAAGCCAGTGTAGCAAACGAGCCTAGATTGGGGGTAGTGAGACATTCTACGGCATAAAATCCATGGGTTAAGTTTAGTATGTCTCAAGGCAGATTTGTATTGAAAGCCGGACGTGCACAGCAGCGCCCATGTCCGTCTGGATTTCATTAGACTTGCCATCGGCGGTTCTCGAAATAACTTCAACTAACCTAACTTGCCAAACATCCTTGCCATGATCAGGATAGTATGTAAGTCCCCTTATCACCGCCGTTCGACACCTCTACATGCAGAGACACGCCACAGACAGTCCTGGCCCACTCGTCGTCGGATTTCAACAAATCGTTCAACATAATCTGGCGACAGAATAGCGTTGCAATGCAATACTCGACAACTGACGTTTAACCAGTAGCTTCACAGTACTGACGGGATGAATCTGGAAACGCCTTTCAACATATCTGCTGCAGGAGGCATGATCAGGCAGAAGCCTGCTATCAACCAAGGTTTCCAGCCCATGCAAAAGGCACCGGATCAAACATTGTAAGCCTTGAGACCCAGGTAAACTGCACATCCAAGACATGGAATAAGCCCCCAAGCGTAGGTCACTGGCCATTTGAAGCAACTTGAGTGTTTTTAGGGCTAGGAAGGGGCTTCTACTCCACGGGTTTTGATCTAACCGTCGTTGTCAATGTCTTCGCACTGCACCAAGTCGCCGCTCCGTTTGGTTATGCCACCTTTCGATATTCCCCGTCCAGCTATTTGACAATGATGTAACGAGGTGTATACAGATGGCAACCCTGTGATGGTGGCTTGGACCAGCCCGTGATGGAGCTTTCCTTGTTGCAGCCAAATTATCATTGACGTCACCCTTCTCTTGTAGTCGGCGTACTTTCCGGAATGACTTGCTATTCGCATCAACGGCGGAGATACCCCTTACCTCCTGGTCCAAAGGGACTCCCATCCATTGGAAATGTTCTCGACATCAGCCTAAAGGAGCCTCATATCACCTGCACTAAAGGGCAACACAATATGGCACGTGTTCCCTGTTCCGCTCATCTTTTCCGTTGCACATTGCTAACGGAGTTACAGGGGAAGTCGTTTACTCTCGCCTCTTAGTCAGGACTTCCTCATCGTCAGTTCGAAAAGATTGCATGACATTTAGCAGACCAGCATTCTACAACTTACCTGGATAAGGCCGTTGTGTAATCACCGTTACATAAGTTGTCAGTCTTGCTGTATTCTTTCCCATTCACCTACTGACACGATATAGTTTCAGCGTAGAACGCATTACATTCCTATTGATGTATTGCAATGAATGGAGGGGACGCATGACGTTATTACATCTCAGCCTAAAGCCTGAGGCAGTATGCCAATACCAAGACCTGTGTCTCAATAATACTCGGAGACTCCCAGTCTGAAACAAAATGGAGCCAAGTTTAGCGAGCACATTCACCTGTAAGCACGTCCCGGCTTCTCAGTATTTCCAATGAACTGGTGCCGTCTCTCTCGCGGCATACGGACGAAGAATTGACGGAAAGAATGATGCCGTCAGTCACTGCCATGGCCACTTCACTGGATGTCATTATCAGTGGAGAAACCACTCCAGAGAAGAGTGGCTTTCCGATGCCCTTCCTCCTGCGTGCGTCTGGTACTAGCTTAGGTTAAGAAGCAAGCGAAAATGTCAATGTGCAGTCCAATACCTTCCGGCGTGGTTTCCAGGCCTTGGATTCAAACGTTACGCCGAAGCTTCCAAGAAAATGACTCCTCACACTCGCCGACCTTCCCACAATACGGCCAAGCAATAGATAGTGTGTTCATTTTGATGAAACGGTCGACATGCATTGATCTTCCAATGGAATCGGGTGCCCTTCCGCAGTGCCTAGTGCATGATTTCTTTATGCACGGAGATGATGTGGGAGAAGCCCATCTGCAAAGGACGCAGCTGCCGACGTTTATTTAGGTTTGTCTACCCCTATTGCATAGGGGTCTTCAAGTGGTCCTGCCAACTAGCTGCGCCGGAAAGCGTGAGTGGTCAATCTTCCTTCACCCTACTCGCTAACAAGTTCTAGGCTGCTGCAATCCTGGAAACTCTTGTCATGGTATGATACTTTATTCGGATGTGCAACAAAAGGTGTACGCTGAGCTTGATGCAGTCCGCGGGAAGGGGAACTTTCCAACTCTTGCAGACAAACGGCGATTTCATATCTGCAAGCCATGATGTTTGAAGTTTCTAGATCGTAACCAGTCTTCCTGCTAGGTAATCATCTCGTGCCTCTTTCTTAGGTTATCTGACAGTACTTTCCAGGCGTTCCTCTTGTTGGAGATTGAATCACCCCTGTGTGATGTCTATTTTGGTACGCTTTTCTATTGATTACATAAGCACTTAGAGCGTACACTTCACAGTACATTTTGGTACTATTCCCTCAGTAGTTGAGTCACTACTGAGGGTAAGCCTACTATTTACTTAGTATTTCCATACTTACTGATAGCCTGTAGCTGCCTACAGGTACATCTAATATATAGTAGTTGAGTCACTACTGAGGCTGCCTACAGCCCTTTTCTACAGGTTATGAGCCCCGCATAGCGCGGAAAATTTTATTGTAGCAACTCGTGGTCGACTCGAACGAAGGGACTACTCAACAACCTATTACTGTCTTTACTCGAAGCTATTGGATAACGACCGATGGACTACCTTCCCAAGCTCGCACACAATGGGCACAACTGGACAACTTATGCAAGTTCGGTCCTATGTGCCATTACTGCCGAAGGCTTGATGGGGTTCCTAGTCGGGTCTGAAACACGACCCATACATCCAGCAGAGCTCGAAGGTCGCAGTGAGGGTTGGTCACCCCAGACCGACGACGAACGAGATGCGGTCGCAGCTTGGCGAACCGCCGACCAGTTGTGGACACAACGGAACGCGACTGTAAACTACACAATCATTTGTGGTATTCCAGATACCATTTTCGGCCTCATGCTACACTTGAAGTCGCCACTCGAAAAGTGGGACTACCTTGAACAGCGCTTCAGTTCGATTCCGAGACCTGACAGCTGGCTAGCAGCTGAGGAAGCCATGCGACAGTGCAAAACACAGCACAAGCTGAGCATGGCTGGTGAAACCGCTCAGTGCGCCGGCGACAGCCATGATGAGCCCAATACCCTCACAGAGGAGGAGAGCTCTCTAGATAGCCCGAACAACTGCACCGAGACCGAAACTGGGTACCTAACACCTGAGACTGAGGTCGTAGACGTGCAGGGGGTGGAGGAAACCCTACTGGTAGATGCGGTTGGGGCTACGGATGTGGAACAGCCGGATGAAGATCCACGAACGCTTGAACCATCTGACGGCAGGAGTCAGTGCGTGGAAGATGAGGTCATGGCAAGCCGAGACTCACTGGAGTTGAGCTCCAAGGCTTGTGAGCTTACAGGTGACACTACTGAACAGGCCAGTGAACGCTCCACCGAAGGCGTTGCACAAGGGTCTACCGAACGCAATGAGCGCATCCAGATGAACAGTGGGACGATTGCTAACGTGCCAGATCCACCCCACACCCAGGCCGAACGTCCTAAGCTACAGGACAAACTGTCGACACGAACCCACAGTGCTACGAGCACAGAACTCTGGTCAGCATGCATGTGGGGGCACAACAAGTCACGACAGGGCAAACGGCCGCCGTCTATACAAGATTACAAGTGCGAACGACATGGCACACTCGCAGTACCACAGGACTTACCATGTATGGTACCATGGCTAGAGATACTCGACAGATGGTATAGTAACACAACAAGCAGCGCCGCCATCTGCTCGCACGGAGCAGAGAAGAGGCTGCTGGCTAGCAGTGGGGATTGGTACACTGGGTGTAAGGTGAAGCGGCTGAACGGCTTACCTGTGCTACCCAAGCCACCTCAGAGCTACGTCGAGCACCTTCCTCAACTCTACATGGTCACCCGTCGACGTGGAAGACTTAAAACAAATGCTGAAATGGTCAGTAATGTTCATACAAGGCGAGACGGTTACCATGCCAAAGGAGCGCCCATGCGGCCACTGCGCCCACTCACGACATCATCTGGAATGCCATACTGGAAAGCATGGCCACCCGATTGTGACACAAAGCGAAGCATGCCATTACTAGCTGACAGCAGAGGTCAGCACAGCAAGCATGGGGCAAAACGACTGAACGGCTCACCTGCACCGCCCGAACCGCCTCCGACAGTCATCCCGCACCTTACTCAACCCTACAGGGTACCCCGTCGACGTGGAAGAGTAAAACTGAATGCTGAAATCGTCAGCGACATTCGTACGAGGCAAAACGCCTACCATGCCCAAGCGGCCCCCATGCGACCACTGCAACTCTTCTCAACATCCACCAAACGGTTTGGGTTCATAGCAGAAGGGACCTGGATGATAAACGCACAATTTGATCTGGTCAGGAGCGCCAGAAACGCCAAAACGAGAGGCCGCACACACCTTACACCTGGCACTGCTATCACGCCGCCTCTGACTGGCATCCCGCTCACTCCTCAACTCTACAGAGGCTCCCATGGTCATGGAAGATTCAAAACGGATGCTGAAAGCGTCAGAAACGCTCGTAGCAAGCGGCACACACACCGGGGTTGTGCCATCGCCATACAGTCACTGCGGTTGCTCTCAATGCCTGCCAAATCACCCAGAATCATTGCGGGGGAGTCCCCGACAGTAAGCGTTCGCTACAACAAGGTCAGCGACGCCAGAATTGTCGAAACGAGAGGGGTGACGCACCCTGGTAACCATACACATGGCAATCCGACCATTTCGCCATCTCGCAGACCCAGAAAACGCCGGAAACCCCCCTGGGGTGTCCCGACACTTATCAACGGCAGGGGGTGCCTCCCAGACGCACTCGGAACCACGGCGATCCTCCCGATAGTCAAAACGGCGGCCCCACGACGACAGTACAAGGTCAGGAGCGCGCACACTCGAGCATTTCCGAAACGGGAAGTTGCCACATCGCGCGCCAAATACGACCAAACATCACTCGTATACCACCCGGACTCCAAGCTCATTTGCAGCAGAATAAACACTCATTTTTTATTGAATTATTTTTGGGTATACATTCATTTGAGTTACATTTTCTGCACTTCTACTTATCACACAGTGGAGCTTCAGGGGGTGTGTTGGAGATTGAATCACCCCTGTGTGATGTCTATTTTGGTACGCTTTTCTATTGATTACATAAGCACTTAGAGCGTACACTTCACAGTACATTTTGGTACTATTCCCTCAGTAGTTGAGTCACTACTGAGGGTAAGCCTACTATTTACTTAGTATTTCCATACTTACTGATAGCCTGTAGCTGCCTACAGGTACATCTAATATATAGTAGTTGAGTCACTACTGAGGCTGCCTACAGCCCTTTTCTACACCTCTTCCCTGTCATACCGACGGAAAATTGGCAATGTAAAGGCAAAGGTGATGTTGTGTATCCGCACAGTAGATTTGCTTCAGTTACCTCTATGGTATTGAACTACACTCCACCAATTGCGTGTTCTTACATTTTCTCCAGAGCGATCGTCTTCCAATAACAACTCTTCCAAATGTGATCTTTGAAATGGTTCATCAAAGTCGCAGTATGGATCATCCTCCACTCCTCGACAGTGCGACATACAGATTGAACAGATGAGAATGGCCGAAGGCGGAGTAACGATGTCTACAATAACACATAACAGAGTTTGACCTTGCGAACAATAGTCCGCGAATGCATATATAGGGGTCACTGGAAATTGACAACGGCAGACTGAGCGTGATCAAGGATCAACGACTGAGCAGGCGGCCAAGATTCGGTTGCTAGCGTAGTTACTACAGAGCCGATTTCATAACGATAGAGCCTGACATGAAACATCAAATACCAGCCTGGGACTGGAAAATGGAAAAGGTGTATGTACTGACGGAGGTGCATTGCAACGCTTTTGACCACAGTGAGTGTGCTGAGCGCCGACATCGGCCCCACTGCATTTGTCGCGCTCTGTTCTATCAGTATCACCGAATATCGAATCAGATTTGCGCTAAAACATGCACCTTTGGGGCCAGCGGCCGAGCACTGGTGCCACAACTGAAACCGCGTAGGGCAGTCCATGCCGAAACGGCTGGTAATGCGTCCCCCAAGCAAGGTGATAGGAGTGGTCTGCCAAAACTTCGTCAACTACTTGGGTTGACCTTGCCTGTATACCCACAATCGTATGCCTTAGCTGCCTTCCCTCTCCCACAGAAGTCCATGGTCCACCGTTCGGCTGCTTGAGAACTCTTCCCCAAGTCCGATCCGTTGGATTTACTCAACAAGCATAGCTAAATTTCTTCTTACTTCCCCAGACCCCAACGAATTGCGCTTGTCGTATCTATCGGTGCAATTCCGATTGGTCCGTCGTTGCGTTATAAAGTTTACCTGCGTGTGGTATACTCTGTGTCTTCACCTTTGGGTTCTTCCTCGCTGATCTGGGTAGTATTCTGACCCTCAAGATTACTTACAGCGTTTCCTTCCGATTTCGAAGGGTATGGCTCTGCTGCTCTTGTCTTATTCTGGCTGACGGCTTGAAGGCGGACCATTTCCACCGCAAATATCTTCCCAGTGTAACGACAACCATGGATTCGACGGACGACATTTCCCAAAAACGAGCAGAGTTGGAGCGCTGTCCTCCAGGGCATGATGGTCGTGATGTCGCCCTATGCCGTCTAGCGGCTGCCCTCTACAACAGATTCAAAAATGAACAAGAAATGGACGACTTGAACGAGGCAATCACTTTATACCGCGCTGCCCTGGAACTCCGACCTGCCGGGCACCCCGATCGTGCTTTGTCCCTCCACGACCTTGCACAGTGTATAGCAGACCGGTCTCCCCAAGACCCCCCAGCGAGCGATGTGGACGAGATCATTCTCCTGGAGCACGAAGCCGTACTTCTATTGGAACAGGGGGATCCGGTTCGCGACGCATGTCGGCGTCGTTTTGCGGCCTATATCCAACTGAGGGCCGGGAGGGTGGCTATGAAGGCAGCCTCGGATGCCGCTGACCTTGACGTCAAGCAACGCATCCGTAATGCTGTGTTTGACGTTCTTTACACCATGCCGACCAGGCTGCTGCACACAGGCACTGGCATCCTGTGCAACCGGGATGCGCAAGTATCGGATTTTATGGGCAGTGAGCGGTGCGAACGACTGGTGTCTCTGTGCAAAACATGCAACCGAGATCAGCAAATTGAACACATCCGTACTGAGATCTCGAAACACTTCCAGTACGTCATGCTTTCTCACCGCTGGGGAAAAGGCGAGCCATCACTACACGACATTGAGGGCCAAAACATATATATTATGTCACCGACGGGTGGTATTGGAAAGCTCCAAGGATTCTGTGCTGTTGCTCGCGAGCGGGATTACTTATGGGCATGGAGCGACACGTGCTGCATCGACAAACAGAGCAGTGCGGAGGTGCAAGAAACGATAGGATCAATGTTCGCGTGGTATCGACAATCCGCCTTGACCGCTGTACACCTATCTGACGTTCCCGACACCTGTTCTTTCGGGAACAGCGAGTGGTTTAGACGTGGGTGGACCCTCGTGGAACTACTGGCTCCCCGAACCGTACTATTGTTCACGCAAAACTGGTCACTCTACAAGAACATCACATCTTCGAACCATAAAGCAGAAGTCATCGTGCTGGAAGAGTTGGAGAGGGCAACTGGAATAGAGTCCCGCTTTCTTACCGACTTCTCTCCGAATATGGTTGACGCACGTTTGAGGCTGCAATGGGCGTCATTGCGTCGTACCACCTTACCAGAAGATATCGCTTATTCACTTTTCGGGGTTTTCAACGTTCATCTCCCTATTCACTATGGTGAATCTGCCGAGAACGCACTGGGCCGTCTCCTGGCAGAAATCATATCAAAGTCTGGAGATCTCTCGGTTTTGGATTGGGTCGGAGAATCGTCACCGTTTCATAGCTGTTTTCCCGCTCATATCACGTCGTATCATAGGCTACCAGCGCCTGCACCCCAACCGATCGCAGATGAACGGTCATCGGCGATAATTCAATGGTTCTCGTTATTCGAAGTACTGCGCAATCTGTGTATTTCACTTGCTACAACGCTCCTCCCCCGATTTCTCAGTCGTCCCCTTGCACTGTTAATTGACGCCCATCGCGTCCTGGCAGCTCAGCAGCAAACTCCAGACTCATACGGACCAAGCGACGTCGACGATTTCCGTTCTCCTACCAGGGCGCCCCATTCAGAAATTTTCACCCGCCCCAGTCGCCTCCTCATATTGTCATGTATCGCCTATCATGTCATAATGGTTCAACTGAAACGGGCAGATCCATCGACACCGAGTTACACGTACGACATCCAGGCGTCCGGTCTGACGCCACTTGAGATCACACTGCCGTCCAAGCTAGAGGACGTAACGAGGCTGCCAGGTACTCTGCACCTTGTTCGCCCGTGGCACTTGAAGTTGCTTGCTTCTTTCACCCTGCCAGGTGGCACCGCGACTGAAGAACAGCTGCTTTCTGCACTTGGGAGTCCATTTCACGCCCTTCTGTTGACTGAGCTACCTCACAACGAGCACAGAAGGATCGCGTCTTCCACCCTTATCACCGCTCAGCCCATAGGCCGGGCCAGCATTCTGAAAAGTAAAGTTAGGATGTTCCATATTGTTTAGATAGATATACATCAACACGAATTACGATAACTTCTGTAGTAAAATTCACCTGCAGTACTTACTTAGGCGGCAACTCACGGTCGAGCGTTAACTCGTCTCAACTGCAGTCAGGAAGTTTTCGTCTACTCATTATGCCTTTGCCCATGTCCCCGAAGCTTGCATATTACTTTAGTTATGTGGACGCTCATCACTCCGACGAGGCCAGGTCATTGAATGTCTATGACCTACTGATCAGGCTTACTTTTCTTTTCACAAGGAGCAGAGCCTCCATGCTAACGCCAACAACCGAAGTGCCGGGATCGCAGTATGGCGCACAACGATGCGCTTCCAGGCTCTGTACCGCATTAGTAAGAGTCATGGTGCCAGCAAGACGCATTCGCACGATTTTCGAACGCGACCTCACCAACGATCGCAGTCGCTCACCACTGATTCTGCGATTAGTATAGGTCTACCCGTGGGCAATTAGTTGGATATTTCCAAGAGTAACTTCCTCTGCCAGGGAAGGACATACGGAGTTCTATCCAATCACTTTGTAGCTTCTCAACCACGCCATACTGTCGCGGGACGGGAACGGGCCAATTTTGAAACTCCACTGTCTACGAGTAAGACAAGCAATGCAACGTACATATATTCAAGGTATAACCACACACCTACCATCGCCCGGTATGTTTTGTTGGCCAACGTTGACTGCATAGTCCTTGATGTTCTCCCCCGCTCGACTGTATACCCCATACAAGGCAGGTACACATGCTCCTAAGTCGCTGGGATGCGCTTGTTAGGCAGTGCCAAGAATACATTTAGGTTTCACTTCGTTCGTGTTCAAGAGATACGTGTGTGATACGAGTTTAGCGTCTTTCAATTCAACAGGAGCCCATTGCGAGGGGCTTCCATTATGGTCTCGCATCTACTTCTCAACTTCTTCAGTCTCGGATTCTCTGTTTTCAGCCTTTGTCGTGCTTTACACTCGTCGGTCTCGGCCTCGCAGCCATCGCTCGCGGTTCCGTCTCTCTCTCTCTCTCTCTCTTTTTTTCACTCGAGTATGCGTCTATAGATCCTCGGTTTTCACAGATACCGACATACACGCGTTCTCGCGGTGAATTTGCAATCCCGTTTTCACTCACCAATGTACAGTACGGGCCTGAAGATCCCGCGGATCGTCCAAAGCACCATACTTCCTGGGCAGCCTGAGCCAAGGAATATGCTCGTCTTGAGTCGGCAGACTTCTGCTTCCACATTGCGCGTGTGCCTCGCTGTAATGGGCAGGACTCTGCAGAGTTTACAGGTTCACAACGGAAAACGACGCGGCAACAACAGGGTGTCATCCCTGAGCGTCCTTCCCAAAACGGCTGGTTCGAGACTGAGTATGCTGCTCACTATCGACATACAATTGCCTGCTCGATTGTTTGTTCCTTTGTTGGGGACGTCTGAATCTTCACATACATATAGCTGCGCGCTGTGTGTGAGACGTTTACTTTTTCTTCTGCTTCTTGTTCTCCCAGGATTGCCTGCCGGCATACTCCATTTCTTCCTGATATCGAAAGGTATGGCTCTGCTGTTCTTGTTTATTGTAGCTGACGTTTTGAAGGCGGAACCATTTGCACCATGAATATAACAGCATTCATGGATTCGACAGACGACGTTTCCCAAAAGCGAGCAGAGTTGGAATGTTATCTTTCAGGGCATGATGGCGACGATGTTGCCCTCTACCACCTGGGAGCCGTCCTCCACAACAGATTAAAAAATGAGCGAGAAATCGACGACTTGAACGAGGCAATCACCTTGTACCGCGCTGTCCTAGAACTGCGACCTGTCGAGCATCCCAATCGCACTTTGTCCCTCCACGACCTTGCACGGTGTATTGCAGACCGTTCTCCTCGACAGCCCGCAGCGACCAATGTGGACGAGGTCATTCTTCTTGAACATATAGCCGAACATTTATTGAAACGTGGGGATCCGGATCGCGGCGCACCTCGGTGTTGTTTTGTTACCTGCGTCCGAATGAGGGCTGGAAGGGTGGCTGCGACGATGCCCTCGGCGGATGCCTCATGTGTTACCGAGAAGCAAGCCACCCGTAATGTTACATTCGAGACCCTCAACACCATGCCGATCAGGCTGCTGAACGCGGACACTGGTCTCCCGTGCAACCGGGATGTACAGGTATCGGATTTTATGGGCAGTCAGCAGTGCGAACGGCTAGTGTCACTATGCAGAACATGCAACCAAGATCAGCAAATGGAAACCGTCTGTACTGAGATCTCGAAACACTTCCAATATGCCACGCTTTCTCGCCGCTGGGGTACAGGCGAGCCATCACTACGCGACATTGAAGGCCAAGACATATATACTATGCCAATGACGACGGGCATAGCAAAGCTCCAAGCCTTCTGTTCTGCTGCTGGCGAGTGGGGTTACTTATGTGCATGGGGCAACACGTCACTGCTGCATGGACAAACACAGCGCAAGAAACAATAGGATCAATATTCGCATGGTATCGACAGTCCGCTTTGATTATTGTTTACCTTTCTGACCAGTTCTTTCGAAAACAGCGGACGCTCCGGGAGCTACTCACTCCCACTACCACCTGGACTGAAGATGTTGCTTATTCACTTTTCGGGATCTTCAATCACCACCCACCCGTTAGTTACGAATTATGGTGAATGCGCTTGGCCGTCCCCTATTCGAGGTAATACCGGGGCCTGGGGATCTCTCGGTTTTGGATTAGGTCGGAGAGGCGCCATCGTTTCACAGTTACTTCCCCGCTCACATCACATCATATCAAATGCTACGTACCGCAGAAGAATAACCATCGGCGACGGGTCGGAGGCTTTCGTTATTCGAAGTACTTATGCAACTTGTGTGGCTCGCTTACTGGGATGGTGTGGTGTGAGGCTTTAAGTAATCCAGAACCTGTGAACTCGTTCCCTGAAGTATCACAAGCACCGAACCAGTGTCACAATGTCAATGACATCTAATAGTATGCGGAAGGCTTGGAGTCGCCCGCTACGAGCTAGTAATGAAGCGCACACTACAGGCGTGTTTACATGATATTGCATTGTGTGTCCTGCTGTCAGGTATAAATAGCTGGCTGCTGAGTACTCAAAGTCTTTCGCTGCGAGGGGCTTGTGGTCTTGAGTAGGGCACTGGATCGCTTTCGATCGCAAGTGCGACTTCGTTGGTGTGCTGTCTTCCCACCGCTTGGGCCGAAACCCGACATCCGGTTGTCAGAACTCTCCAACCTCTCGTTACCAGTCCCACCCCAACCGCGTCCGCTTCTTGCATGCGACTCGTCGCATCCTCAGATGACTCTGGGTCAACTCTCACCGCCACATCCGACTCATCTTCGACTGCCGACCCTGCCTCCGCCTTCACTTCAGGTAGTCAGGTTCCCTTGAGCACGGTCATTGGAGCGTGTGTCAGGCATTTGTAGCGCTCGGCCTTACCGTCCTACTCGCCCTCTATCGTCAAAAGCGTCAAAAATTCAACCGAAAGTGTTCTCCATCTTCTTGTCATGAGACATCGTACCTGCGCAAGTGATGCCTCACGCTATCGTTCACATCTCGAGCCTTGGAATTGTTACCAGACGACGATGAAGATCGTCAGGAAGGAAGGCTATCCGTGAAGGAGCGTTCTTCTTCAAGTCCTCTTGAGAATGCTGGCAGCGATGTTCAGTCGTTCGCCTAACTGTGGGCAGAAGTCATCTGAGGGTCCTCAATGTACTGGCACATTATAGCCTTTGGTGAAGTACCATCCCGACTTGGCCGCTGAGATGAATGCCGAGATCATGAAACCCCTTCAGCACGGATACTCATATCTCATGTAAGGTCTATCTCATTAGGCACGGAAACTCTGCGTGCTGATTCTTTCCTGTCGAGTGTTCTGCACACAGATCATCCTGGCTCTGCGGATGGTACACAGAACCCTTTTGGGGGACACTGCGGCCGTTCCGCAGAAGAGGGTGGCAAGTAACCTCTTCAATGCACGGGTCATTCTCCTTGAACACGAAACTATGCACTTATTGAAACGTGGAAATCCGGATCGCGACGCATCTCGGCGTGTTTCGCGACCTACGTCCAATTGAGGGCTGGGAGGGCGGCTGCGATGGCAGCCTCAGATGGCTCAGCTGTTCCTGACGTCGACGTTAAGCAAGCCATCGGTAATGCTATGTTTGAGGTTCTTTGCATCACGCCGACCAAGCTGCTGCACATAGGCACTGTCATCCTGTGCAACTGGCATGCGCAGGCATCGGATTTTATGGGCATTCAGCAGTGCGAACGACTACCAGGCGTCTGTGCAAAACAAGCAGCCGAGATCAGCAAATTAAACTCGTGGCCTGCTGGAAGTGTTTCGAGATCCCAGTATGACATCTCGAAACACTCCCAGTACGCCATACTTTCTCACCGCTGTGTAAAGGCGAGCCGTCACTACACGACATTGAGGACCAAAACATGTAGATTATGTCACCGATGGGGGGGACATTGAAAATCTCCAAGGATTCTGTGCTGTCGCTTGCGAGCCGGATTACTTATGGGCATGGAGTGGCACGTGTGCTGCATCGACAAACACAACAGTGTGGAGGTGCAAGAAACTAGGATTAATGTTGGTGTGGTGTCGACAGTCCGCCTTGGCCGTTGTACACCTTTCCCAATACTTGTTCTTTCAGGAACAGCGAGTGGTTTAGACGTGGGTGGACCCTCCTCAAACTACTGGTTCTCCGAACTATACTATTCTACACCCCGACCTCAGATCTTCATAAAGCAGAAGTCACCGTGCTGGAAGAGTTGGAGAGGACAACTGGAACAGACTCCCGTTCTTTGACCGACTTCTTCCCAGGTATGGGTAACGCATATCATATTCGAGGCCGCAATGGGCTTCATTGCGTCGTATCACCTTACCCGAAGATATCGCTTATTCACTTTCGGGATTTTCGACATTCACCTCCCTATCCACTATGGTGAATCTGCTGAGAACGCACTGGGCCGTCTTCTGGCAGAAATCATATCAAAGTCTAGGGATCTCTCAGTTTTGGATTAGGTCGGAGAACCGTTACCTTTTCATGGCTATTTCCCCACTCACATCATGTCGTATCACAGGCTACCAACGTCTTCACCCCAGCCGAATGCGGAAGAACGGTAGTTCACCTGCAGTACTTACTTGGATGGCAACTCACAGCCGCGCATTAACTCGCCTCAACCATAGTTAGGGAGTTTTCCTATGCTCGTTGCGTCTTTGCCTTTGTCTCTGTTCTTGGTCCCGAAGCTTGCAATATACAGTACATATTACTTCGCCATGTGGACACTCATCACTCAGAGTCTGAGTCTGGCAGACTATCGACTCCTACTGACCAAGCTTACTAAATTTTGGCCCGGAACAACACCTGCATGCGGGCGCCAATTAGCATCTGAAGCACCAGGATCACGGCTCGCAGGATGGCAGCGTCGTATCATAGATTATGCGTGTTGGATGTAAAAGACTTTCATCAGTACTTCGCCGCTGGCATGGCAGTTGGAATACAGGGCTTTCCCGCCGCCTCTTGGTTCTATCATCGTCGGTAATCCCTTCCAAGCAGATAATAACTCCGAATACGGCTGCAGATCCCTTCCATGATTCGTACATTGTCACTCCTCCTACAATCTCTGACACCAATCTGTTCTCCCACTAACTGTGGTAGGACATGCAGATACGTGTTTGGTGAACAGAAGTAACGAAGACCGTTTAGCTAGAACAACTGCATTGAAACCCAAGCATCCTCCTGTCTCCGAGACCGCAATACCGTTGCTCCTCCTTCTCCTCTTCGCTCAGCTCGTTGTCTGGAACGTTGCCCTCCCGCCCCCACGGTTTAAACGGAGAGCACGCCATCTATACAAAGATTCATGACAATCAGTCAGCAGAATTCGTGTGAGCTACTTACCTGCATGACTTTGGCAAGAACGTGCTTGCCAGTCGCAGGGTCAGTCTCGACTTTTTTGATAACCTCCTCGAGCAACCATTGCCTGAGCACAAAACGAGGGTTTGCAGCTATTGCAGCTTTCTTCCGCGCCTCGTCGAACTCTTCTCCAGCCCACTCGCCGCTGGTTTTCTCGGATTCGATGCGAGCGGCATATGTATTGAGCCATGTAAGCCATTCTTCTGTTGCGTTACCCGTGTTCAGGCGTTCAGGCTCCGGTGTTCCCCTGAGCAGTTCCGCGATGAACCCTTCAAGCGTTTCTGCACCACTGTCGTAGTCCTCTTGAACCATCCTTGGTTGGAAGGATGCCAACTTTCTGAATGTGCCGTGGAAATCAAGTCTCTGATTCTCCATTATATCCAAGAGGGGCTGGAAGATCGTGCGCTGATCCGAACTATCGACGCGGTGAAGTGCGAGACGCCGACGCAGCGCCATGCCGTACTCAGTGGAACAAACTGACTCGATGATTTGGGTGATCGTAGATCCAACCTCTTCTAATGCCGCTGCGCGCCATCCGGAGATTGTCTCGTCGCTCACGTTGTCGGCCCAGCCTTTTTGTACGGCTTTGTTACCAAGGGCCATTTCAGCGCCAATCAGAGGGGCAAGCGCGTCAAGCAAAGCGCGACAAGCATACATGCTACGAACAATTAGTAGACGCCAATCACCTCGTGACACGAAAGACTAACATCATGTTAGGTTGTTTCTGCAGGATGCCAGTTAGGCAAGATAGTAAGGTCAAGAGAAGATGGGGCTCACATTATAAGCATACCGGCCTTCGTCGTCGGAGTGGTTGCATATATGGTTGGGGTCAAAAACATCCATGAACGCATACGGACCTAGCAAGACTAAATGAAACACCGGCCGGCCTAAGTTCAGCGCTACGATCTTACCGTAGTCTATCGTAAGCCCGGCAATCGATACACTAATGCGTGATCAGATAGCTGCATCATGCAATGACATGGAAACTTGCTTGTCTGTGTTGATGACACCGTGCATAAATCCATACGCCTCCCAAGCCGCGACCATCTTGGCATTTCTCCGAGCCACTTCAAAGACCAACTCCTTACCCCAAGCGTCGCCAGCATCGAAGTTGACATTGTCAAGCTTAAGAACGCGCTTGGCAGTCCATTCTCCGAGGGTGCGGAGAGCCTCATAGTTGGCATGCTGCTGTCCTCCACCGAAGAAAAACATGGTGCGTGAAGGAGGAGAACACGCCTCGAAGTTACCTATCCGAATGAAGGTTTCCGCGACTCTCGTCGTCACACATGCTGTCTCGAGTCGTTCACGTATGACGGGCATTTCAGGTAAGTACACCAAAGCAAGAGACCGGGTGGTAGGAATCCCCAACGCATGCATAGCTGCCAGAGAATGACGTCACCGACACAGGCGACAACAATGGAAGCATGCGTACCTTCTGAGCATAGATACTCACGAATAGACGAGCGAAGAACAGCAAGGCCATCAGCACTCCGGGAGAATGGCGTGCGACCGGCTCCCTTGAGCTGAACCTCGTATGTTGTGTCAGGGTCAGACGGGTGGGGTGTGACGACTGGGAGACATAAGGATCCACTGCAACATGAAATTCATGTACTTACGGATTGAGATTGCCCTTCCGTCACCGAGTTGGCCTGCCCAGGCGCCAAACTGGTGGCCGCTGTACCTGAGCGACCAAGGAGCGAATCCTTTCCCACCTAACTGGTCTGACCCGTCAGGGAACATAAGAGAGACGTGACCACCGAGAATATCTACGAGCTCCTGGCGGGCATTCTGAGCATCAGTAGAAGACGAAACCTCTTCGTTGTCCGACTTGGAAGGCACCAATGTGGGTTTCAGAGTGTCGAATGCGTCCCCACAGTCCAAGAGCGGCAGGCAATCGTTGACGCACGTTTCGGACAATGCAATGAGCCCTCTCCGGTAGTTTCGCGACTTGGATACGTATTTATGCAAGTGGGTGTTGCCAGACGTTGCGGACGAAGGTTCCGCTGGGATCTTTGCTTCACGGTCACTCAGCCACTGTTCGATGTACTCGGCTTTGTCTGTGACGACCTCAGGCGGGTCCGGCGGTGCAATCTCGTACGGAAACTCGAGAGGCATCGGGTTCACGTACGAAAAATGTGCTTCCGGAGACAAAAGTCTGGCACGGCGCTGGATGCTCGGTGTTCTGGGGAGCACATCAGAGAAGAACGTGGCAGGGTCTGGAGTGCGTGGGTCTGGCGTCAGGTTATGTGTCAGGAGGTGCGAAGAAGGTGGTAATGGCAGCTTCGAGAAAGGTACTCTAATGTTTTTCGACATGGCAATGGTCTTGTTCAAGGCTGTCCTCGAAGCTCTCATGTAGGACTGATAAGACCGTGGACATCCGTGAGATCATCCCCGGCTCCACTGCATTGCCAATTCCTAACAGCTTTCGCACCCAGTTGTCCGTCTCCAATAAAATGCACTCTCAGGTTGCTAGTCAAGGAGGTGCATCGGGGGTAAGTGCGTATTTGTGAAGTGCTAATGGCCCGCCCGTACTCTGCTTTCAACTCGATGTCCTCATGATTGCGCACCTGCTACATAGAACTCGCTCACTGAAGTTGTACGCGCAATTTCTTTGCCAGGGCAAGACCTACGAGTTTCCATTCAACACGCTTCGATGTTGCCAGCATGCTTGAGCGCCTCAAAATGCAACTTCTCAGCCACGACTCACCATCGCCGGGAACGAGGAAGCCAAGTACATGCGAGAACGAGAGTAGAGCGAACAATGCAACATGGGTATATATGCCACCGGGAAGTGACTACACCTAACGGCTTCTGATTTTCGCTCGATGCATATGGCTGGTGTTCACCCTGTCATACCGTTCTCTGCATACATTGCAGCCACACGAGACAGGCACACATGCTCCCAAGTCGCCGAGATGCACCTGGTAGGCAGCGCTAAGGATATATTCAGGATTTGAGTCGCTTCGTTCGTATATGATACGAGTTTCGTATGTTTGTAGAAAGCTTTGTCGAGGACATGAGTGCGACACAACAGCTCCGGGTGCAACCAAGAGACACAGATCCACCCCGTTCTGTATTCGCAAGCCAGGTTATGGAGTCTTATGGACTCGATCAATTTGACGGATGAATTGCATGAGCAGTGTCGTGGGGATGTTCAGCAAGTATCTTCCACGCGAAGGGTAGAATTAGAAAGGTGCCCGTTGACGCGGACAGCCTGTGGGCAACCTGGTGAGACCAGTCTCGGGGAGGCTCCAGCCAACCTGTAACTCAGGTTTCGTCGCGGCCGACATCACCAACTGGTGAAGTATCGTCGTTAGGTTGTTCAGTCGATAGCGGTGGTTGTCCTGAACAAAGGATGGGGGTTAAACTGATTTAAGCAGCTGGCCACACAACGTACGGTGCGCTTTTCGTGGACCACAGCATACCGCTCTCGCACACCTACATCCATCCATCATTGACAACCAAGGACTACAGGCTAGCTTCATTCCAGTTGTTCGATCTGCGTCACTCTCAATGCGGCGCACAGTCTAGCCTCCTCAGTCAACGCGTACTTTCCCCATCTATCGGTGAGTTCTTATCGGTCCATCTTTGTGTTTGATGTAGTGACATCCGTGTAGTGTTGTCTACGCTTCGTTCTCCATACCGACAACTTGGATCACCTGCCCAACTCCTTGTGTCTTCACCTGTGGGTTCTTATGCACTGTAGTTAGCCTCGCTGATTTGGTACCGTTCTGACACTCAAGTTTGCTCACCCCGTTTCTTTGTCGTTTCTAAGGATAACGTAGGTTTCTACTATTCATTTCTTACTGCAACTAATCACCGAACCAGGCGCGAAGGGCGGAACCGTTTCCATCGCATGGCTTAATGGCTTCTACAGACGAAGTTTCCCGCACACGAAAAACGTTGGAACGTTGTCCTCCGGGGCATGAAGACCGCGGTGTTGCCCTCTACCGCCTGGCGTGGGCCCTCTATGACAGATTCCGAAACGAACATAAAATCGAGGACTTGGACGAGGCGATCACTTTCTACCGAGCTGCTTTGGAACTTTGGCCCGTCGAGAACGACAACCGATCCTTGTCTCTGAACAGCCTCGCCGTCTGTCTTTCGATTAGATATAACAAGCTGCGGGCAGTTGATGACTTGGATGAAGCCATCAAACTCAAACGTGAGGCACTACTTTTCTGCCCACCCGGGCATCCCGGTCGTGGGACATCTCTCCACAATCTTGCTTGGGACCTCTGGAAGAGGTTCCAGCAAAAAGCTGTGATGGATGACTCGGAGGAGGCGATTCGGCTTCACCGTGAAGCTTTGGAACTATGTCCTTCTGAGCATCCTTGTTGGTCTTCATTCCTTCATCAACTTGCTTGCTGTCTGTCGGTTAGACATGAAAAGCATGGGCTAGTCAGTGACTTGGAAGAAGCCATCACGCTCCAACGCGTGGCACTAGGGCTCTGTCCGCTAGGGAACTCCGATCATGGCGCAATTCTTTACGACCTTGCTTGCGACTTTTGGAAGAGATTTCAGCCTGCGTTGGCGGTCCGTCCAACAAGCAGGGCTGCTCTGGCCTGCTCCCTTTCCGAGCTCTCACAACACCTCTGGGACCGGTTTCAGATAGACGATGCTATATGTCTTGCAACGTATGCTTTGGAGCTCCGATTATCTTGTGAGGGTATTTCCATTGGAGCATGGGTCCAGAGGCTGTCGCAGGGAGCAAATCCGGATGAACTAACCATGCCCGACTGGGCGGCGGACGAACTGTATGTCCTTGCGACTTACCATACTACCAGAATCCAAACTCAACACGCAACTGTCGACTTGGACGATGCCATCGCACTATACCGACATATCCTACAATTCCGCCCGACTGGACATCCCAAACGTGCTTCGTCTCTGCGTGACCTTTCGCGGTGTCTAGCAGACCGGTTTCGTCAACAACACACACCAAGTGACCTGGAAGATGCCATTACACTTGAACAAGAAGCCCTGCAGCTACTCATGCGTGGAGATCCGGATTACGACGTGTCTCAAGTGCCGGCTTATGTCCCGCCTCCAATTGCAGATTAGTTCACAATTTGCCACAACGACCCCTGATGCGACAACTGTCCCCCAATTTGACATCAAACAAGCCGTTCGAGATGTCACAATTGACATCCTGAACACCATGCCGACCAGGCTCCTGCAGACACGTACCGGCGTCCTGTGCAACCGAGATGCGCAGATGTCACATCTTATGAGCAGTCAACAGTACAGTCAGTTGCTGTCTTCATGTGTAACATGCGACCCGGATCACTATATGGAACTCATTCATACTACTGTCTCGACATACTTCCAATACGTCACTTTTTCTCACCGTTGGGGTGAAGGCGAGCCATCATCGCGAGACATTGAGGGCCACACGATATATGGCATGCCAGCAAATTGGGGTTCTGGAAAGCTCCAAGCGTTCTGTCTTGAGACCTGCAAGCGGGGCTACTGGTGGGCATGGAGCGACACATGCTGCATAGACAAAGGTAGCAGTGCCGAATTGCAAGAAGCTGTAGGGTCAATGTTCGCATGGTATCGACGGTCTGCTTTGACCATCGTGTACCTTTCTGACGTTGCCAATACGGGTTCGCTCGGGAGTAGCGAATGGTTCAGACGCGGGTGGACTCTCCAAGAACTACTGGCTCCCCGAACCGTACTATTCTACACCCAAACATGGGCACTCTACAAGAATGTCACATCTTCGAACCATAAAGGCGATGGCTCTGTGCTGGAAGAGCTGGAGACGGCAACTGGAATAGACTCTCACTTCCTGACTGACTTCTCTCCAGGTATGAATGACGCACGCTCGAGACTGCAATGGGCATCACTGCGTCGCACCACCCGACCTGAGGATATCGCCTACTCACTCTTCGGAATTTTTAAAATCCACCTTCCCATTCTATATGGCGAAACCGCTGAGAATGCACTTGGCCGTCTCCTGGCTGAAATCATATCGCAGTCTGGGGACGTTTCGGTTCTGGATTGGGTCGGAGAGGCATCACCGTATCATAGCTGTGTCCCTGCTTGCATTTCCTCGTATCAACCGCTACGTCCATTGCTTCCAACCCAACCCAACGCAGAGATACAGGCGTCGATGCCAGTACTTCGAACACTGTATTGCACACTCGCTAAGTCACCCCTTCCACGATTCGCCGCCCGCCGCCTCGCACTTCCATGCATCGCCCATCGTGTTACAACGATTCAGCTGAAAGAGGCCTCTAGCTATGCTTCGAGCTACACGTACGAAATCCAGGCATCTGGTCTGAGATCGCTTGAGATCACACTGCCAAGGCAGCTTGAAAGTGCGGCAATGTCGCAAGGTGCTCTGCAACTTGTTCGCCCTTGGCATTTGAAGCTGCTTGACCCAATTGCCAAGATTTATGCCAAGGCTGAAGAGCAACTACTTCATGCACTGGGAAAGCCCTTTCATGCTCTTTTGTTGATCGAACTACCTCATAACGAGTACAAAAGGATCGCATCTTCCGCCCTGATTACTGCTCAGCCATTAGATTCGACAAGCATTCTAGAAAGCGACGTTAGGATATTTGACATAGTGTAGATAGTCTGCTCCCCACAATACTGTAGTTAGCTCACCTGGTCACAACAGTTTCAGTCCATTGATTCGCGCTCAACTCCACCCTTCCTGATTGGTCTCCTGCTTTTTGGATGCTCACCGTCAGAACGCAGGTGGAAAGTTTACCCCTATCACTGCGTCTTCTCCAGCGTTTGTGTGACAGGCATTTCCGGATTTCTGCTATTCATCCCCATCGATGCGTTAGGTGCGTGCTGGAATCAACCAGTTCATAGTCGTCATCGCCGCTACCCAGTCTACGGTCAACCGCGGGTAAACTCTGTCAAATCAATAGAACGGACATCGATGCCATATTGTCATCATCTGACAGACGACATGATCATCTTACTACAAGTAACTGACTGCGCAGTGGTCATTGGTCACGGTATAGCACTTCCGGATTCGACAATTATCAGGTCGGTTTCTGTCGGTTTCAAACTTTGCTGCGCCACCCTGTTCTGTAATAGCGTACGACTTTCACTCGTGTACTTTGTCTCGGACGTTTCCACTATGTATCACGATTGTCCTGAGACCTGACGCCCCTGGCGGTCCACGTCTTTCACAAAATCTACTAGAATGTCTCACTACCCCACGTTCAGCTTCATTTGCGACACTGGCTTATGCTTATAATTGCGACATGCTGAGCCTCCGGCTTACCTTGGCGATCCAGCAAGAATGATTACCCCCCCTCTTTTTGCAAGTACCGTGTGTATAGTTGTGGCTGGCTTGTGGTTTGCAACTCGGATTACTCGGAAGAAATCTAGTCTGCCCTATCCTCCGGGTCCCAGGCGGCTGCCCATCGTCGGAAATGCTTTTGACATCGATCTCAAGGAGCCTCATCTCACGTATACGAAGTGGGGAAAAGCTTATGGTCCGTTGTCCATACTACGATGTGTCGTGCCCACTGAGTTTGCCTGCCACAGGGGAAATCGTTTATTCCCGCGTATTCGGTCAAGATATCATCGTCGTGAATTCGGAGAAAATGGCACGAATTCTGGCAGAAACGCGGTCAGCCATCTACTCAGACCGCCCCCATTCTCCCCTCTATGGATTGTGAGTCTTCAGGCGGATGCTCCACTTCTATCTAGTAACTATTTCTCCTGTAGTTTCGGTGCCGATCACATGACTGCTACTTTGGAGTATGGCAGAGAATGGAAGACTCACCGAAAGCTTCTCCACCTTAGCCTTCGCCACGATATCGTTGACAGATACCACGAGTTACATCTCCGGAGTGCTCACCAACTCCTGGAAAACATTCAGCGGGACAGTGAAAGATTCTGTGACCACCTCGATCTGTGAGTGCGTCGTGCTACTGGTTTCCGCCGACTTTTCGACCATTTGCCAGGTATACTATGTCTACTGCTCTCGAGTTCACTTACGGGCAAAGAATGGATGGAAAGAACGACCCCATCATTTCAATGGCAACCAGGTTGGCAGCAAGTATGACAACGGGGATGACTGCCGAAAGAGCTGTGTTGCTGGCAGCTTTACCAATTCGTTAGTCCGGTTCACGTTTGACATGACCAAAACTCTCAGACCTACCGCGCAGTCAAATACGTGCCATCCTGGTTTCCAGGTGCTGTGTTGCAGGGTGAAGCACGCAAGTGTAGAGATTTGACGACATCTTTCTCTAACGTCCCTTTTGCCATGGCTAAGGAACAGGCAGTGAGTTATGTGCGCCCTCAGCTAATTCGCGTACTGATTGATGGCAGGAAGCTGGTATATTGCAGCCCAGCTTCGTTTCCGATATCTTAGAGCAAGCAGACACAGAGGAGTCAGTTGCAAAGCAGACAGCCGCAGGTATTTATATAGGTACGCTCCTCTTATTTTCCAATAGACTTAACAGGCTGACCGCCGGTGACCTTCTGTTAGCGGCTGGAGAAACTGTAGGTGTGTGCGATTGTTTCCACGCGATGGATGACCAGATGCCCCCTTAGACCTCTGCCACCTTGAAAGTTCTTGTACTGGCAATGGTACTGAATCCTGAGATACAAGACAGAGTTCATGCGGAGCTAGACGCGGTCGTTGGGAAAGGTGTCTTACCTACCTTTGAAGACAGAGACCGCCTGCCATACTTACAGGCCGTGTTGCTTGAGGTCATGAGGTGGCAACCCATCGCGCCTCTAGGTCACTGATAGTTTCATCTACGGGTTTACCCGGCGTGAGCTCACTAAGAATGCAGGTGCTCCTCATGCTACGATCACCAGTGACATCGTCGAGGGATATTACATTCCGAAAGGTAGGTTTATGATATATTGCATGATCTGCATGCGTGAACCTCACCTCGATACTGCAGGAACTATTGTAATATTCAATTCCTGGTAAATTCCTTGGTTATGGCTTTTCGACTGATTGTTGAACAGTATGCATTAGGGCTATGGCGAATAACGAGTACAATGAGCCAGAGCGTTTCGATCCAACTCGACACCTCGCTGTGGACGGGAAGCTCAAACCGGACTCCAAGCAAGGTAACGCAAGGTATTTTGGTTTTGGGAAGAGGTGGGTGATGCAGTGACTTTTGCTGCAGTGCTAAATGGTCTCGTAGGATTTGTCCTGGACGCTTTTTTGCGGGTGATTCGCAGTGGGCAGCCGCTGCTGTGATTTTGTCTGCCTTTCGTTTCAAGAAGGCTAAGGATTCGTTTGGAAACGAAATCGAGATCAATCCCGTCTTTCACCATGGCGCGGTTAGGTCGGTACAACTTCCTTGTCAACTCAAGCGACGTCAGCTTGAACGTGATAATCTTCACAGGTACCCCAACCCCTATCAGTGTTCCATCACTCGCAGGATTGGTACTGAATGTGAACACCAATTAACTTCTTCCTTCTGGGCCCGCAGATGTAATCGGGCGTCATGATGTTAGTTTGCAGAGAGATCTCGGTGTATACACTAGTACAATGATATGTTAGCCCTTGTTAGTTAACTCTTCAGGCTTGCATTGTCGATGGCATCATGACTCTGCATTCGGGTAAGCCATGGGTTAATAGTATAACTACGTAAATGGATTTACGTGTCACGGAGTGTGCCCAAGTGAGCTAGTAGATGAATTGTACCATTGCTTCATGCCCGCACGGAATGAGTCAGAATCTCGTGTGCTCAAGCAAATGTCTGGTGTTCCTTGATAAAAATGTGTCTAAATTCAGATAGCGTACTATGGTTGATTACAACATGTACAAGGTTGGTACTCTCGGAGATGGGCAGGAGAAAATAACCTATCCTCTAATAGTACATAGATCGAAGGGGGTTTCACTTCATACGTTACTGGACTACGGACTAGTTTCACGCTAAACTGACTTTACATGACAGATGAACATCACACAATCGACCACTCAAACTCTGCTGGTGATCGAACACTCGAAAGGTAATGGATGACTATTAACCGGTTTCAGTTGGTCCTGCTCCAAGTATGGTAAGAAACTCTAATTCACCTGACCTGCCCACTCGTAAATGTTGGTTTCACTTGAATAAATTTCCCAGATGCGTCCTTGGCCTTCTCAAATCGAAGAGCGGAAAGTATCATCGCTGCTGCGGCCCAGAGCGCATTATCCGCAAAGAAGCGTCCGGGACAAATCCTACAGAAAACCTCTATTTCTCCGTTGATTGGAGTCCCTATGGTTAGCACGTACCTTCTGCCGAACCCAAAGAAAAGAGCATTGTTCTGCTTAGCATGGGGAGTGAGTTGGCCACCAGCAGTAAGGTGTCTGGTCGGATCGAAGCGTTCGGGATCTGGGCAGTCACGGGACATGGCCCTATGGCACATGCGGAGGTCCGATAAATGCTGGGCCCGCGGAGGATGTGATCAGCCTACCACGCATTGAAAATAACGATACATCCTGTCATAACCATGGAAGGCCCACCGTCTCTATAAATGGAACGACAACAAACCTTTCGGAATATGATGCCCCTTGTAGATGTCGCTTGCGGTAGTTGCATGGGGTACACCTGATCGTTCAGTCAGATACAGCAACAAATAAGATCACACCGATAACCTAGTGGAAAGACAGGATTCCACCTCATGACTTCGTAAAGTACAGCCTGCAAATATGGTAATCGTGGCCTATCTTCGAACGTCGGAAAGACGCCCCTCCCAAGGACAGCATCGAGTTCTGCGTGGACCTTGGCTTGCACCTCAGGGTGGAGCACCATTACTAGGACAAAGGTCTCCAAAATGGAGGCAGTCTACAACTGGTGTCAGTTAAGGATTTCTGATGTGATTGCACACCTTACACTCTCCGCTGCAGCTGATGGACAGTGAAGTTCCGACCGTGAATGACATACACCTGACTGAAATGTGAACCAACCTAGATAGACGCCTGCAGCAGCATCTCTCGCTGCTGACTCGCTCCCGCCTTCATACGTGAGGAAATCAGATACCAAGCAATGTTGCAAAGTCCTAGATGCCTGGGAGGCTGAACATGTATGAAGAGGAGTCTGCAGTGACAGCTTACTAATTGTGTTTTCGCTTCGCGGAATGGGAGCTCTGACATGGTGGCAATCATCTCCCTGCAGCGTGGTGCTTCTGCTTTGAAACCGAGTCCAGGGAACCAAGATGGAAAATGTTCCACTGTGCGTGATTTAGTGTCTAACACGCGCAAGGAGGTGTTTGAACTGACAAATAGGGAACGCCAACAACAGACCGCCATTTTCTGGCGTAGTTCCCCGGCTTAGAATATCGAATATCGTGCTGACCAAACGAATGGTGGGGTCATCCTTTCCCTCTACTTTCCGTCCATAAGTAAGCTCCAACGCAAGTGACCCAGAGAATCTGCAGACTATGTCACGGAATCAAACACTCGGAAATGTATCACACTCACAATTTGAAATGCTCTGGGAACTTGGAAGCATCGGATTGTATATTGTAAAGGAGCTGGCGAGCGTTACTGAGGTATACGTCGTGAAATTTCTCGACTGCATCAGCTTTGAGACTGGAATGGAAGAGCTTCCTATGCATCCTCCAGTCATTACCATACGGCATCACAGGAGTCATATGATCAATGCCGAACCTATGAAGGCAAGCAGCGTGCATAAGTTTGAGTTCAAAACGCAGAAGTCAAGGCATTACAATGAATACACCGGTGAATGCGGCCGATCCGAGTAAATAGTAGATCGTTTATCAGCCAAAAGACGTGCAGTGTCTTCCGAATTTACGACCACGAAGTCTTGGCCAAACACGTTGAAGTACACAACGGCCCCTGAGTCATGACCAAGAGTGAAAAGCCGTTCATCATGGAAGTGGAAACGACAAACCATATGTTTCACCCCACTTAGCATACGTGATTTGCGGGGTTTTCAGATTCATATCAAAAACGTTTCCAATGACTGGAAACCCTTTAGGGCCTGGGGGGTAGGGCAGAGGAGGGTTCCTCTTGCGAGCTACGAACCAGAGAAAAAAAAGCGCGGTGCAGGTGCATTTCACGCCGAGGGCGAGGGAATCAGACATGGCTACAAACAGTAAACGCCAGTTAGATCCAGTGGATTCTTATAAGCAGCGCTGTGCATATACACAACTGGTAACCAACCCTGAGACACCAGGCTAGTATAGTCTAGTCCCTGGTCAATTCAGACGTACTACGCCTGAGACATGTTTGGTAATAGAACCTGCGGTGGCGTGACTGAGAAATACTCCAAGTGTTTTAGTATCTCTTCTGAGTTCTCGTCAAGATGCCGCAAAGGGGTGTAACAGCAATTGTGCGACGTTTTGTACTTCAAGACCTGGCCAGTGATGTTGCATGCGGCATCGGAATACATCGCTAATTGCATTGTGACCATAAGTACAGGCGCACAAGATTCGGTTGCTAGTGTTCAGCGAAGACTGGCGCCAGACTAAGCCAGTGTTAGGACCTCACTTGATGCCCTGCATAAACAACATTTTGATGTCTCCTGAGGTCACGTGGGCCGAACCGACACGGACTTGAATGCCTCTACAAGAGGAACCTGTATTTATCCCGGGTATAATGATATCCAAGGGTGATTCTCTGCGTTCGAGTACGTGCCGTTTACAATGTTAGGTTCGTACAAGAAGCTGCGTCAGATGGACGACTTGTACCAGGCGACTGAGCTTCATACAGTATTGGAACTACGCCTTTCTGGATATCCTCATCATCTTCATCGCTCTGCCAACTTGTTCTGTCTCTCGAATAGATATGCCAGTCAGGGGGCAGTCGCTGACTATGCAGCGACACTAGGACTTCATTTGTCACGGCTTCCCGATTGTGGCGTATCGCGCGTATCACTCTATAATCCCGCTTCGCTGCATTGGAACTTCGTGCTTCTTCTTCAAACGGCCGTCATCGCACAGAAACTTTCTGTTTTGTGGATAGAACTTGCAAGGAGGCTGTCAACTTGAAAGACGATATCGAGCCCGAAGGCCCAAAGCACATGCAAACACTGGTCATGGCTTTCTCGCAATGTCCCTTTCTCATGATATCAATCACCATTTTATTCTGCTGTGTCGCCCCTCATGCGACAGTGGCCCATCGGCCGCGCGCGCCTCGTGATACGCATACGGAAACCATATCATCCATTAGGTCTAAGGCTGCTTAAGCTTTGAGGTTGTGTCAGAGGAACCACGAAGGGCGATTGCATGTTTTCTGGAGCTCCTTCTCCCTTCCGGGATAGACGTCATTGCCACAAAGCTGTTGCTTTTACTCCGCGGCGAGGGAAAGTCCTGAGGGCCTATGCATACAAAGGTTACATCTTCTGCTTTCGTTACTCAGTATATAGAGTCTGCCAGGTCCTGCACAGTAAAATTGAGATTTCCAGTTGTCTGGAGTGTACCTGTCAGCGAAAGCCTTCGCGGTTGTGATCCATGCCATCCGATGCAGGATGTTTAGTGTGTACGTCACGTTATTGATGCATGGCCGTTCACCTGCTACGAATAACCGAATGCACTGGACTCTTTTTTCCGTGTCTGGGTCGTACTTAATGTTGTCAATGGTTCACCCGCCTTCGAACGCTTCAAATTTGACAACGTATTGATTCTAATGAACGTGGCGGGTCGCTGTTCATCCCTTGTTTCTTCCGTTTCCTTCGGGGTTGGGTTGTAGTCCATGATGTAGAGAGCTGTCGTTAGGCCGGTCTCATCCAGTCTCATCAAAGGAAAGTGACGTCGTACTGCAATGGCTTGCGGCAAGAACCTTTCTCTGATTCAATTTATCCATAGCCTCACCCGTCGAAACGTGACCAAGATAGCCAGTTATTCCCTGTCATGGGCAGCCTATACGTTCATCGATACCGACCGGTTTCGTGGGGTGACGGGTGACTAGTTGTCCCTTGAGCGAAACACAGGAATTGCAAGTTCTGCTGGACATGTAGTGTCGTGGAGCATCGCTGTTTGCGTTAGTCACCGAGGTGGAGAGACTGACTAACAGACCGCTGTTTGGAATGAGTGGAGGTGGGCCCATCGTACGTTCGCAGCCTCTACCCGCGGACGTTCAACCACTGGTGTACGGATTGGTGAGCTTCTCCAGCTCTTCAATCAGCGTGACTTGTTCAAGTAGCAGTTTTCTCGCCTTCTCGAAGTTTTATCCACCCTTTCGCTCTCACCGTCATCAAAAACTGCTGCTGTATACTCTGTGTCTTGTCCTGTGGGTTCTTTTGTGCTGTTTAATTAGCCCATCTGATTTGGGCACCACTCTGAACATTCAAGGTTCCTTGATACCCAGTTTCCCCGTCGTTTTCGAGGATAACGTATGGTTCTACTGTTTCTGTCTTATTGCAACTGATCACGGAACCCCACCTGAAGGCACAGCTATTTGCACTGCGTAGATCTTCCTCCCAGTTGAATTGTATCCAATGGCTTCAACAGATGACGTTTCCCGCAACCGAGCCAAACTTGACCGCTGTCCTCCGGGGCATAATGATCGGGATATTGCCCTCAGCAAACTGGCGGAGGCTCTCCACGACAGATTTCAGAAAGAACATAATATCGACGACTTGAACGTGGCCATCGCTTTGCACCGCGATGCTTTGGAGCTCCGACCGATTGGAAACCATAAACGTTCCTTCTCACTCCACCATCTGGCGGCCTGTTTGTCGGATAGATACGACCATCAGGGGGAATTCACGGACTTGGAAGAAGCCGTGGCGCTCGGACGTGCGGCACTTGAGTTCCGTCCACCAGGGCATCCCGCTCGTGGCATATCTCTCTACAATCTTGCTTGCGACCTCAGGTCGAGGTTTGAGAAACAAGGTGACATACACGACTTGGAGGAGGCGATCAAGTTGCATCGTGCAGCTTTGGAACTACGTCCCTCTGGGCATCCTCATCGGTCTTCATCGCTCCATCAACTTGCTCTCTGTCTTTCGAATAGACATGACAAGCAGGGGAGAGCTGCCGATTTGGAAGAAGCAATCACGCTCGGACGGGCAGCACTGGAGCTCCGTCCACCTGGACGTCCCTATCGTGCCGGAGCTCTCCACAATCTCGCTTGTGACCTTAGGAAGAAATTTCAGGAACAAGCTGACATGCATGACTTAGAGGAGGCGATTGAGCTACTCCGTGCGGCTTTGGAACTACGTCCCATGGGTCATCCTCGGCGTTCCTCATCACTTCATCAACTAGCTGCCTGTCTTTCAACCAGATACGATAATAAGGGAACAGCTGTTGATCTAGAAGAAGCTGTGACGCTTGGACGTGCAGCACTGGAGCTCCGTCCACCTGGACGGCCCTATCGCGCCGCAGCTCTCCACAATCTTGCTTGCGACCTCAGGAAGAAATTCCAGGAACAAGCTGACATGCGCGATTTGGATGAGGCGATTGAGCTACTCCGTGCAGCCTTGGAACTACGTCCCTTGGGACATCCTGGTCGTTCGTCATCGCTCCATCAACTAGCCGCCTGTCTTTCGAGTAGATACGATACTCGGGGAGTAGCTGCCGACCTAGAAGAAGCTGTGACGCTTGGTCGAGCAGCACTGCAACTCTGTCCACCCGGGCGTCCCTGTCGTGCCGGAAGCTCTCCACAATCTCGCTTGCGACCTCAGGAAGAAGTTTCGGAAACAAGCTGAGATGCGCAACTTAGAGGAGGCGATTGAGCTGCTCCGTGCAGCTTTGGAACTACGTCCCTCGGGACATCCTAATCGGTCTTCGTCGCTCCACAACCTCGCTATCTGTCTTTCAGATAGATATGACAATCAGGGGGCAGTTACCGACTTGGAAGAAGCTGTCACACTCGGACATGCAGCACTAGAGCTCTGTCCACCAGGGCATCCCGATCGCACCGTAGTTCTCTACAATTTTGCTTGCGACCTTTCAAAGAAGTTTCGGAAACAAGCTGACGCAGCTGGGGTGCACAGGGAAAGTTCTCTTCATCGAGCCGCGTCGGTACCCTGCCAACAAGCATGGCCGATGTTGCTCCTCCTCGCTTTTTGAGTTCTCACTACACTCTGGGACAAGTTTCAGAAACAGTCCACGATGTCTAACTTGACGATGCCATTTGTCTCGCGACATATGCTCTAGAGCTTCAATTACCACGGCGCTCTCATCACGACGTCTCTGTTGGGACATGGATTCAGAGGTTGGCCGGGGACAAGCTCAGATGAATCCGTCATGCTTGGTCGCGCGGTAGATAATCTAAGTGTCCTTGCGAATTACCTCACGGCCAGATTCCAATCCCAGCACACTTGTCGACCTGAACGAGGCCATCACTTGTACCGTTACGTGCTACAATTCCACCCAATGGGGCATCCTCGTCGCTCTTCGTCCCTCCGACCTAGCACAGTGCTGGCAGACCGGTTTCGTCAACAGCCCGCAACAGCCGATCTGGATGAGGCTATTTCGCTTGAGCAAGAAGCCCTGCAGTTACTCGTACCTGGAGATCCTGGTTACGATTTATCTCGGAGCTCTCTCACAGCCTATCTGCAAATGAAGATAGATTCACAAGTTGCCGTGGCGTCCCCCAAAGCCTCACCTGTCACCCACTTTGACAACTTTGACGTTAAGCAAGTCATCCATAAGGTCGCATTTGACACCCTCAAAACCATGCCGACCAGACTGACGCACACGGCATTCTATGCAACCGAGAAGCGCAGATATCGCATTTTATGGGAAGTCAGCAGTGCAACCAGCTACTGTCCTCATGCACAACGTGCGACCCGGCTCAGCAAACGGAACTTATCCATACTGTTGTCTCGAGATACTTTCAGTTCGTCATGCTTTCTCACCGTTGGGGCGAAGCCGAACCATCATTTCGCGACATCGAGGGTCACCCTTATATGGTATGTCAGCTCATGGGGGCTTTAGCAAGCTCC
>JANFAE010000561.1:0-61444 GCA_024613145.1 Pisolithus marmoratus | reverse complement strand
ATTCCGGCAAGGCCCACCGGATGATTCTCTAGAACGTAGCGCTTCATTTCATCTAGAACGGCTAGGAAGGCTCGAACCCATTCTGCATGCTTAGAATCCCTTGTGCGGCCGTCAGCCTGAACGTTCATGAACGGTTTTTGAAAATCAAACACTCACTTGCCCTTATGCTCCTTCAGCACTCTATCCGTGAAAAATCTGATGGAGTCTTTGACATCATTGACATATGTTGCAGGTTTTGGCTCCTACAAGGCATCCTTTAAACGTAGAAATTACACGAGCATTGTTACACACTCACTACAGTGACCCAACCTACACATGGGGCGCCCTCAGCAATCGCTGAGAGATGGTTGACCCATGCTGCCTCCTTTCCGTGTGTAATCTTGGCACGCGCAATTGTTTCGATAGTGGCTTGCAGCGGTCCCAACAACTCCACGAAAGTTTTCTGATCTGGTGCCTTGCATGCTGCGGCGATCAGCAGAAGATTGCGCAGCAGATTCAGCTCGTCGGCAAATAGTGCGACCTGAATCCATCAGAACAGCGCACAAGAGCCTAACGAGCTAAACCGAACCTGGTCAACCAAGAATTGGGGGGCAAAGGCCTTCGTCAGCTCCACGAAGGCCTTGAGCTTGCCATCGATGACGATCGCATCGAATGCTGTGACACTCGGCGGTGAAAGTGGTTGGACCACAACTGCAGGAGGGACCGGTGGTTCAGGACGGGGCAGATGAGGTTCTGGGACATCAGCGACGGTACTAGTGCTCTGTCGTTTGGTCGTTCTACTCCGCGCAGTCTCCTCAAGGTCCTCGAATCGCGACGCGACGGCCTCCAATCTGATAGTAGTCAGGTCTGCCTCAGAGCGTATTCTCCATGATTCTTGGTTGATACCCACCGCTTGATAATGGTAGCCAACGTGTACAACCCTTGGTTCGTAGTCGACATGGCCTAAGGGTATTACGACTGTGACAGACTCCCATAGTGTACCCGTTCATTACGTAATCTAATACCTGTCATTCGTCGCTCTCCTTCGGTCTCGCCTTCTTCTTTGCCTTTTTACGCCGCTGGCGTTCTCTTTCCAGTTTTTTCGCTCGTTGAAGTTCAGTTTTGGATACGCCTGGATTATACATCTGATCCAACTATAAACGTTGAGCCAATCACAGGTTGAATAAAAACCAGTGGTATTAGCACCGAATGTACAAGAGCGGAATTTACTATTACACGCCTTCTGAAGTACTTGACGTCGGGCAAGCATGCGGTTAGTCTGTAAAGAACGAGTCTCTTGACATGACACACGGATGCCAGTGGGTTTGTGTAGGAGTTGCACGTTATTTTTGGTCTTGTTTATCGATTGTCCACCTGGCCCACTCCCTGCGACGAATAAATAATCATTGCCCAGTTTTCTAATAACATAGTCTGACCGCGAACGAATGATTCCTCTAGCTCCTCTTCACGCAACTCCGGAATCTTACGCTGTTTGTGCCCTTTTCAGCGCCGAGTAGTTGCGTGGAGGAGAAGGGTCAGGCTGAGCAGCAGGTTCTGTAATTCTAAGGTAAGCGCCGTCTTAGAAAAGGGATGTTCCATGGATAAAAATGTCACTGACGGGTATCTCCTTTCCCATCTTTACGCGTGCGTCGGCTTGATTGCAACGGAGGTGGATTCTTGATGGTTGAATTGTCACCCAGCTCAGTATCCTTGGTGAAGCGAAGACCTTCATAAAGTCAATGCCGCAGGAATCTTCGTGTTATCAAATACGCACTCCATGTTTCGCCAGCTGTGTCATCTTTGATCTTCCGTGCCTGCACGACGTTTCGGCGCAGCATCACGGCCAGGTCCTTGGCTAGTTGAATTTTCTCCTCGAGTTGCTTTGGGTCATTTCGTGCAGCTTCATCCAGAGCAAGTGCCTCTGTGCGCATTTTCAATCCGAAGCTATGTCGTTGTGAACAGTGGGCAGTGTCTGAAGAGCCATGCTGCCATACCTCGTTTTAACCGGCTCATCGCCTGAAAAGAAGCTCATCCGTCGCCACTCGAGGAGACATATTACAACTTGCCTTCAAAGGTAGATGCTGAGGCTCTCAGCAAGTCACGGTACGCTGAACGTGCGACTGCCCTCAGAGCCGGATGGCAGACATCTCAGATGCTCGGATGCGCTCGACAGGCACTCTCTGACCTGAGCGGAATCCGGAATTGGACGTTCGCGATCTGAGATCGTCACGTGGCGCATTCCAAATTTGGCGGGCGCAAGACGCGCACCTTTTTTGGACATGCCGCGTCCCCCGTTGATTGCCCCTCCAACCAACCGAATGTCTTGCACTGTTAAAAATACGTAGCCGTCGAAAAATTCTGAATCAAAGGCCCCCGCGTCAACTACGAGCAACATTTATAGCTACTGGCATTAAATATACGATATTTACACTCGTGCCTGAGCCCTACAGCGACGGTTTTAGTGGTAGGCATCAACCACTTTCGGGGCCTAAATTCTCCGGTTTTTCTTGCCAGAACACGCCTTTTTGGGTCCAACTTGTGGGCGAACACAAGGAAGGTTTCCCCAAGACGAACGCGACAGATATTCAGTCGCGTCGTGCGCGTCCCAGATATCGACTCACGTGACTTGGCAGAATTGAGTTTGTTGATCACAGGACGCGCCCTCGGAGTTTTAACACTCCCCTCTCTTAAACCACCACCACCATCTGTCCGACCTCCTAGTTCGAACCCCCCGGCCCTTTAGTCTATCCCTTACTACAAGGATATCGGATACAGTCACATATCTACAAACAGCGATCTTCAAGATGTCCGCAAAGAAGACAGCTTCCGCTACTAAATCGACCCCCAAGAAGGCTGCCACTCGGCCCGCTCCTACTCATCCAAGCTGGATTGACATGATCAAGGTCTGTAAAACGTTCACACCGCATCTATTACTGTGGCCTTTCTCCAAAACTGGTGGTGATTGATTACATATGGCTGTGGAACGCCGTTTTCCGCTCGAGTTGGGTGGGCTCTGCATCCAACCGTCTTCTACCATCACAGCATGGTTCCACCAGTTTCAGTTGATACACGAAGTGTTATTTCTGCGTTAGATTGGTGGTTTTTGTGCTAGAACATCTCCTAACCAACATCAACGAAATAGGAGTGTATCACCGCCAGCACCGAAGACTCCCGCCACGGGGTATCCCGCCCTCATATCAAGAAGTCTGTTCTTATCCGATTTTTCCTACCCAGTAGTAGTTCTCAGCATTATGTTTAGGTACGTCGAAGAGACATACAGGCTGCCAATTGGCAACGCACAAAACACTCAGCTGGCTCGTGCCATTGCCACTGGCGCTGAGAAAGGCATCTTCGTTCTACCCAAAGGTGATCGCCTACTTTGTTTGTAGTGGCCGTTCTGTGGTTGATGTCATTATCCAAGGCATATCTGGGAGGGTTAAGCTCCCTCCCAAGGCCAGCAGGGCTGCTGATACATCCGCGTCCAAAGAGGTCCGTGCACTTCCATGGCACGTGACATTTGCCACTGACTAAGTTGCGTCATAGAATAAGCCAGCCAAAGCTACAGCACCCAAACCCACCACGAAGGGACGTCCTGCGAAGACCGCCAGCGCCAAGGCTACCGCTGCTAGAAAGCCTGTACCCAAACCCAAGGCCGACGCAACAGGTACAAAGAAGACCGCTGAGAGCAAGGCAGCCACCAAGTCTGCCAAGAGACCTGCCTCTAAAGGCGCGCCTACTTCGAAGGCCAAAGCAGCTGCCCCTCCCAAGAAGGTTGTAGCCGGTAAGAAGCCCGCATCTGCGAAGAGAGTACCACGGCCTCCAAACGAGGAGCTGCTAAGAAGGTGCGGCAGTAATGCGTTGCTTTTCATACGATGCCTTATCAAATTGTCGTGTTTCGCAGACCGTCACGGGTACGACTACTTCTACCAAGGCAAAGGCAGCAGCCACCAAGAAGTCAGGGAAGAAGACAGCAACTAAGGCATCTGCACCCTCAAGCAAGAAGGTACGAAAGTTTCATTTGGAAAGAACGACCATCTTACTTTCTTGAAGGCTGCGAGGAAGTGAGGGTCGGCTGTTGGCTGTTTATACATACTCTAGTTTTTGTACACTTGTACACTCGTGATCTGTTGTCATTTCTTATCTGTTTCCTTTTTTTTAACTCTTATCGTGGCTGGTACTCAGGTGTCATTATTTGTTGTAGTACATAATTGTCGAAGCCAACTAGGCCCAGAGGCCGAGGAGAATGTACATATGCTTTGGCACTGATTGCTGTCTCGAATGGATGACCTAATGATGGCAGAGCCCATGAGAGAACATGTGGGAGCGGGATGGGTATGCGGGGAAGGTGAAAGACAACTCGTCGTGTCTCGGTTTCTCAATCTAATGGGTGCACACGTGCTTCCTATGGTTGGGAAGAGGGGAACGGAAAGGCGGCGATAGAAGAAAGCCAGTGCGATGTGACTGATGCGCAGTTCATTCTGTTCCGGTCGAGTAGATAACAGTCACCAAGATACATGAAATTTAGCGAGCGCATCATATCAGTTAGCAAGCTCAAATTTCCGTCCTCCTTCTGTCCCCGAGCACCGCAGGCGGATAAACTAGCCCCCTTTTTTGAACGTATGGTAGGCGCCAGTGTGGAGTCGGGTATATCGTTACCTCTCATACAGTCTTTTGCACTCGTCTAATCGTTTCTCCCTCTCATAATGAGGGAACAGCATGACGCCTAGCTGTCCAGAGTAGAGATCCGGGTTCACCACAAAGTCACCACCATAATGCCCTTTGCCTCGCACAAGCATTCGTCGTGCAACAGCATCTCTCGATTGATAGATATATCATCATATCAAATTCCAATCACGTTCAAGCAACATCAGAGGTCGTGAGGCTGGGAGTAAGTCAATGGCTGGCAACTGGTACCTGCCTGATCACATCCAACCCGGAGCTTGTGGATGGAATAGGGGACCTCCCAATTGGGGTAACCCTATATTTACGTAATCGTCGTTTATGCGACGCATGATAGGCTCAGCTAGAAAGGCCGACTCGTTCTTGTACAGCTCAACGACATCCACACGTGCATTCTTCGTTCGTGCCCGCGAAAGGAGCCATTGACAGGAAACACGTTGGACAGTCTACAAGAAATTTAGGCACTTGGGAGCGGTTTATGTCGAGACAAGTCCCATATGAGTATCATGCGCGCCACCTCCGCCATTCTCGAGCTGCCTACCCGTCATTTCTTTCACTCCACGAGACAGTTTGGATCCACGCAAAGTGTTTGTTGAGGGGACTATTCGACGCCTTTAGGTGGGATCTGGTTATTAAGACAGCGACGAGGTACACCTCTCTCTCCCTCTTTCACGTGTCCAAGTGCCAACGTGCGCGTATCATAGCGATCCCGAAATACGGTCTAATATCCTCAAGTCAATCCTCTTAAACTCGCTCTCGTTGGCATCAATCTATGCTTTCGACTTGCTGCTTCAGCCACTTGTGCATGACCATCCGAGTTGGCTGCGTCGGAATGTAGGCTGGTGTTATCGAGTGTTGTGGCTCCTTCCTGTAGTGGGAGCATCTTTCTATCTTAATGTTCGTGACGTGTTCCTCTGTGCTGATTTTATATGTGTTACTGACGAAAGTTGTATCTGTAGAGTTCATGGTGCAATGCTATCGCTAAGCGGACCTTCGTACTGCAATATGGCAATCGCGCTGTCTTGCCACGACACGTCAGTTATACTGGTATGCTCAACACGCTAGCGGCATCTGCATATCGTACGGTCATGGTTTTGACATCTGTAATCGTCTCCTTCGGTCTTGGCGCGATCCCTGGTGCTGGGCCATTCATAAGCTTCGCCTTCATGTGCTGGATTGATGCGTAAGTTCACGTCTATGACTTCTCGTATGCTTTCAGAATAACACCTAAACAGATACTATTGCTTTGAGAAAGTCACTTTGGTTGCACCGAGAGACGTGGTTCCTGATGTCGTCAAATAGATTCGTATGGATAACTCGCGGTTTATCTCTTGCCAACAGGGTCAGACACCTCGAAGAGCGATGGGCATACTACTTCGCATTTGGTTTTCCCTCTGCCGCTATCTGCACATGGGGAAGCGGACTTGCAAATGCTGCCTTATTCGCTCTTTTATTCCCTGCGGTGAGTGATAAGGCGTATCTTTTTTTAATTCCCGCAGCTTCTGAACCTAAGTCGTGATAACAAAAGTACATTATCATGGCAATGACTGCTCGTCCTGCACCTCAAGATCCGTACAACCCGCTTTCTGCCTCTGACACCGTGCGGTACCCATCGCCACTGATTCCGATTCGTCTGCCCATATTCGCTATCGTAATACGGCTTAATGATATCTTGGTTCAGATTTTAAGCATCACTGGAAGTGCTGGCCAAGTTACACGCCATCACAGGGCACTCAGCCATTCATCAGAGAAGGCGGAAGAAGGCGTGGGAATGGACACACCCAGACTCACCAACAGTGTCAACGGGAGGTTAAGTCATCGCAATGAGCCCCGAAGTCCTGCCGAACGAATGAGAGAACATCGCAAGGAACCGCCGGTGGACAGGCGGAAGAAACGAGGCTAGAATGGTAGCACAGATCTTATCTGACAACTCTCTGTTTCGAATGTATCTTCTGTGGATTCCCGCCTTCCTTATCTCCTTACGGTCGCCTCGTATACCCTGGGTCCTTGGCTAGCTTTTGCCGCCTGTCAACGTTAATTACTATCTTGTCCGCCTCACACAACGCACTTAGCATAATTTAGATCAGGTGTGTAGTGGGAAACATGAATCAGAAATTCCAAGTTTATGTCCCGAATATACTAGCGCGTGCATACTACCCGACAGTTACCATGGGTAGGGCGGCCTCATCGCCCACTTACCTTACTGTCGGCTTATCATTCGACGGAGTTTTCCAGGTTAGAGTCAATCATTGAGACGAACCCCGAAAGGGGCTACTCCAGTCCCTACAATTTCCGATTCACATTACCTACTACACTTAAACCTGGTCTAAACTCTGTTCACCGCGTCGTGGATCAGCATCCCAGCCCCTCGAACTTGCGTGGTGCTCAACCGAAACTTGCCCATTCGATGGAATAGTATGCTACAATGTTGTTCTCCTCGTCCCATTCGCATAGAAGGTGAGATTTCTTCGTGCCAGTACCTAATCGACCGTGTGCCACTATTTCCATCGGTTGCAATGGCGTTCTGGGCGAGGATATAACGGAAGCCACGAAATGGGAGTGATAGCGCAGGGGATCACCTGAATGGAAGGCTGTGAATATCCCCAGTTCTCTGGTGAATCGCTGGAGCGGCCGATAGCGGTCCAGCAAGTAAGATCAGGTGAAGGGAACGCACCGGGATATACCAAATAATCTCCACCAAATTTGACCCCGATGCCCAAGTAGTATCCTTTTTCTCGCAAGTCACGGAACACAGCGCACCGGGCGCGCTCTTCGGGGGTGCTTGGGTAGTCCCATACACCAGCTTGTCGTGCGGATGCAAGTGTACTGAAGGAATGTAGTGATTGCTGGTACCACTCGAGTTGGGAGGAAGGCGCGGTGACTTGCACCGTGTAGCTCGCGCCTGTTATGCCAGCGTTGGATGCGCCAGATGGTTCTTGACCACGCTGCGTATCAGAAACGGTGGTATGGCTATCACGAACTAACGAGTTTTCTACTGGTTCCATAGAGAAACGAGATGGATCATTTGGAGATGAGGCAGCACTCGCTCTTTTCCGTTCCCTTTCATTTCGTTTTCGTATCGCTTCTTCTGTCATCGCCGTATATTGGTGTTCTTTGGCCTCCTGTTCTTCCTCTGCTAAGGCGAGTTGGTGTTTGATAGTTTTTAGTCGGAAACTGTCCCACTTTGTAAGTTGTGAAAGGTCTGGATCGTAGTGTGCGTTTTTGTCGTCAACGAGGCATACCAGGCCTGAAATTCAGTAGTTAGAATACAACCACAAGAACTTCACCACAGCTTACCCTTTTGGACGAGAAAGACTACCTCCTCCGGCATAAGTAATAGAGGCACTCCCAGGAAGACATTCTGCTGGGACAGGTGGGGGAGCGTTCCAGTCAGCATACCGCATATGCCATGGCGCGAACGCAGTCTGGCGACGTCTGAAGGGGATCATCAGACTTGTGAGTGCCGCTCTGGTTCAGGCTAGTGCTACTCGCCATCTACGTCCCACACATAAGCTTTGTTGTTCGACACGCGTATTGGGATCAGTCCCGAGTCTGTCATGCTAAGACAGAGAATTAGTAAACCCATTTTTGGTCGTACGAGTGTTATCTAATCTATGTACCTCTACTCGTGGAAACATACCCTACTGCTCTCCGAAACGAATCCGTAGCTGGGCATGGCTGCTAACACACATGATTTATCATGCTTTTCCGTGACTCGATCACCCATTGGGGCTGGGGTCTGGGCGGGTTCGCTGAGCGACTGGCTGGCAAAGCTCGGTCTTCACTTTAACATTCCCCCGGATGTAATCAGCAACAAACTTGGTCTAGCCAACCACGCTTGCAGGTTGGACGTGATAAACCGTGAGCTTGGCGGCTACCAGCATGTTCTGAGGAATCTGTACAAGGAGAATCTCAAGCATCTGGTCAACATGGTCACTTCCCCCACCTCGCCTCAGTATTTACTCTATACCCGTATCATCCTCATCACTCTGCCCCCGTCAACTCTCACCAGAGACAGGATCGTGACTTTGATGCAACTAAATCGTACGCGGAGGCGGTGAAGGAACTGAGGACTGCGCTTATACCTGTTGTAGTCGTATGGACTACAATGTGGGAGGCAAGTGGAAAGGACGTGAGGGCGTTTGAGAAATTCCTTTCTGACGGCTTGCACCTAAGCGAGGCAGGATACGAGGTAAAGATATGATCGCTTTTATGTGAGGGTGGTCCGTGGCTGAGGAGATGCAGGTGGTCTATAATATGATCATGAACATCATCGAGGAAAAAACCCCGAAATCTACTATGATAGGCCGGAAATAGTGTTCCCATCGTACGTCCTGTTTTTGCGGTTCTATCCACCTGTGCTGTACCGTGGATTTGTCAGTTACCGAGAAAACGTCAGTGTCGAATAGGACAATACTCAACTAGTCAAACAGGGCCATTAATATTTCTTGAAGGATTTAGATTTACTGTCTGTATTGAACAGCCTCCTCGTGCTGTGATATTAAGTCAATGGACGAAACGATCATTTATATACCTGGGATAAGTGAGAGTAAGACAGCAGCGTCACATCCCAGTCGCAACAACCGCAAAAACCACATGACGAGACCGTAGGCTGTTGGACACCAGTGACCACTGTGCAGAGTTTTGCTGAAAGAGATGACGCCAAATAGCGTGGCAGTATCGAACACCATTCGCATAACAGCATCGGTGGCAACTGTACCGAACATAGTGATCATACTGCATCGGATGTATTGGATCAGAGGGTATCCAAGATCATGCCTCCGCTTAGAACGGGGAACATCTCAGGCGAAATGCAAGGTCATAGCGATCGGTAAAAAGTTCCAGTGTGTGCATGAAGAGGGAGGCCCATGGGCCCGAGAGTCGTTTGAATGGGTCATTCAAACACGTCCACTCGAGTATGCCAGACGTGGATGGTGAAGTAGAACATAACACTTAACGTGCTAAGTACTATGACTATGGTCAGTACGAAATGAACTAAGGGAGCTTGGTATTATTCACCCAATACGGGTTTGACACCTCGTGGCTGTCGGGTGAACTGTAATGACCCGAGTCCACCATTGAGCACATTTATATGAAGGAGGACTCACCTCGAACGTAATTAATGGATGATGAAGGTGGTCGTGGGCGGGATCAGCTTTTTCGAGCGGGAAGTGGCGGAAATTAGTTTTTAAGCTTGGTAACTTGTTACATAATCTGGTCCAAGCCCCTTTTCTGCCTTGTAATAAAAGCGTAGTCAGCTGAGTCTATCCCGTTCCCCGTTCTAGCATGTCGTCTGAAGCGGAGCACATGCGCCCATCGCAGGTTTGCGAAAATTCTAGCCATTTGCGCAGGTTTCAGGTAATCGGTGATCCACATGAGTCACAGTCAGATCCAAGTTCATCTTCTCCCGAGTACGACAAGGGGAAGGTGTCCAAAGCCCCCTTTTATTTGCCTTGGAAAGTCCGAAGTCACTGGCACATCAAGTTGATCCACCTAGTGGCCGGTGCATTGTTACAAACTGTAGCACTGGTCTTCAGACATGCCATCTGGTGGCACGTTCCACAGACCCCTCTATTGTCCGTTCTTTTCTGTATTATGTCTCGCTGTTTGCTTACATTCCTGTAGCTAATGCACCTTGAATATGCATGGGGTGGCGAGCTCAACCTGGAGTCCTACCATAATACGTTTTTGGGTCAGCAGTACCATGCGTGTAATGGACCCTTTACTTCCTACTGACTTTGTTGCAGTATCTGCAGATTGGCATGCCCTCTTCAACCATCCAGAACCTAAGTGGATGTTGATCCCCCAGCTCGATACTCTGGAAAAGCTTCAGCAGATAACTTCATTTGGTAAGAGAAGGCGTAAGAGCATGAATGACCGTGCTCGAATCGCCTCTGATCTTCGCAAGGTTTGTGCAGCTGCTTTCATCTTGAATTTTGCGCTGATGCCTCTTTAGTATTTTGAGAACAAGGAATTTTCATATCACCTACTGTCCACAAGAACACTACATGAACCCATTTGCCGCTATGAAGGCCCGAATGCAAATCGCAAGATGCATACGACTCCGTTCACTACCCTTGGTCCTGTCACCAGTCACATCCACCCACACTATGTTGTCGTTAATGCAGCACAACAAATTGGACGACTTACTTGGGCTGAGCCCGTCGAATCCAGAATTGCAGCCAACTCAGGTGAAACTGTGCAGACCGCTATTCTGCGGCGCATTTTGGTTCAAGACTTATATGAAGCATGGACCCAAACTGACATTCCCTCTGAGTTTTTGGGCTGGAGGTCTTCCCAACATTGGAAGTAAAAAGAGCAAGATGGATTGTAGACCACGAGTTCTGTATTTGTTGATCGATGTACATAAGTCTTGCCATTCGGGCTGCAAGGCGCTCGTCCCGACTTCGTGACATCACGTGCCAGCTGGCCGTGAGCAGTGAAAGCTCTCGGAGTTGAACGGTTCGGATAGGGCTGGCAGTGCAGAGGCTAATACGGCAGGCTTAGGACGTGATCTCAAGGCTCGGACGATCCCGATTTCTCGAGGAACCCACAACTTCGTCCGCCTTGTGGTTGCCTCCACCACCGTTCGGCGTTGCAGGTTTCAAGTGAGAGGCAACAGATTCCATTTGACGGCACTTGTTCAGGAGGGCAACGACGATTTGAAACGCAGGGAGCGAGTCTGATGTATAGCCCGTTCCATGCAGCAGAATCGCAAGTTTTTTCTTTCCCAGCTGACGAATTCGATTTCCGCGTCTGACCGATACGGGGAAAGACGGCTTTCAATAGATCCTTCAGCTGGCTGGTGCATTGATCATCCACGGCTCCATTTGCAAGACCCAGCACCGTTTTCTGCAGACTTTCTGATCGCCTAGTCGTCTGCTGCAACACCGTGTAGGTACCTCTAGGAATGCATACACACACCTGACTATGCTGGTTTAAAATGACGCTCAGGAGTTGAAATGCTTGGCATCTCCTATAAGAATTGCCATCGTTGGAGGATGTAGCCACGACAAGGTCACGGAATTTTGATCCAAGCATGGGAAGGCGGCGGACAGGGTGCTGGAAGAAGTTGAGGTTCGCCTGAAGTGCCTTTCTTTGCAGAAATTGTATATGCGGACCGCGCAGTCATCTTCCTCTAGCAGTGTATGTATGGGCACAAACAAAGACCAATTCTCGAGCAAGCCAACAAGTTTTTTCCGCGTCTTCCGAGCATCTTCATCGTCACTCTTTAGACGAACTTCGGACATCGTCTGATGCTCCCAAAGAGCTCTTATCCTCTTCTTCGTTGGCATCCATCACTTCCATCTGGCTTCAGCAGGCTCGGCCAGGCCCCGTGGTTCAAGTTACTGAGCAGTAAGAACTTGTTTTCAGAACTGTATGAGACAAGACCTAACAACGAATCGTTCACTGAGAGAGTAAGACCGGCGATGCTCTTCTAAATCGCACCAATGGCATGAGAGAAAACCTGGGTCACTAAGTGCATGTGTGCAGGAGCATTTTCGAGGTACCCAATCAACAGGTCCGCCGGAGTATTCTTTGGCTCCGGCTCGTCACCCGCTGGAAATGCTCTTTGCTGGCTTTGCTTCCTGGATTTACCTGCAGACATTCGCGATGCTGCGTCAAGTTCTGGAAAATCGATGTTAACTTTCGGGTAATGCGCTTGAAAACATAAAGAGCGAATTCATTCTGGTTATGAGATGCGGGATGGCCTCACACGAGCTCCGGAACAGAGTTTGTCATTTTCATGGCTAGAATATCTACTCACGTCATCAGCGTAGTTGGGTCTACCTCCCTGAGCCCGGTGTCAGCCTTTACTGGTAACAGGTATGGACAGCCATACTCGCGATACCACGGGAACGGACGTGTAGGACGGTGTGCCAGGAAAGGCCTAAATCATGTTAGTGACAGGGCGCGCAGAACTTCCCAATTGCCTGCAAACGTTGTGAAGGTCTGTGTCATGGGCTGATGATAGGAGGCAAATATGATGATACGCCAAAAAGGGACGGCATGATCACTATTCTGTGGGTGAGAAGATAGCAGGGAAACTCATTATGTATTTCTCCCCATCTTTGTATCCAGCTCTCAACCTCAACTTGCACAGCTGAAGCACCTTGCTCGACAGTGCGGTGTTGCTTAACGAGAGCAAGCAGAATGAGGAAGAGCTTGGTCGCATAGGTTGCGCGCTCTATCGCTAAAGAGCAGGGTTGAAACCAGCTCGTTCAGCTACACACGCAACATATCGGCCATCTCCAATGGATCCATCCGAGCCACGACGTTGCAGAGTAACTTCTTCGTCTACTAAGGTTGAGAGTGTAAAAGCACCGAATCGACCACCTTGATTTCGACGCCATACTTCGTCTTCGCCCGGTGAAGAAGGGACTCCCAGTCTTTTTCTGTGACTCCACTAAGGATGGTCGGTCATCGTAATGAAAACTACGGCAGAATAAGCAGGACGCCAAGTGTAGGCTTGCACGAACCAATGAACGTACCAAACAGTGTTGGGTCTAAGGGGTAGCACGGACCTCATTGCTGCCAAATGTTTTTTCCTTGGGCAGTAATAGAAGGGTCGTTCGTTCAACGTTAGGTCACCAGTGGGAGCCGATGTCGGGTATGAGGGACATCTGCATCAATTCTAACGGTCCCCCCAGAAGCGCTTTAGAGTAGTTTCCGCGTCGAAAAATCATAAGCACGTGACTTACGTAGTTCTACATGGAATGCACGTGACAAACATGAACTTGTGCCAAAGGGCGTCCAAACAAGTGCGTTTTCAACCAGAACGACCAGGTAACAGTCTCGAAGACGCGTCTCTCCTATATATTTCTTGGTTTTTCAGACATCTTGAAACCGTTATTTGACTTGGATTTATATATTCTGGTGAGTTGTCAGGGGAGCCGGCCTAAAGAAGCGCGTTGCTTACCTCGTTTTGGCAAGGGGCCGTAATTGTTGGACCCACAATTGTCCACAACACAGTTCACTTGCCTTTCTCGTCCAATACTCGTGAGACTATTGTCTTGAACCATTTTGCTTTTGGTGGACTTCGAAAAAGCTGACCCTGCCTACTCTTCACTCCCAGGCGCGGCCTCCTCCGCCATACATTCATTAAGCTCGGGGTAAGTGTTTCTTTATATATGTGTGTTCAATGTGGACCGCGGTGGTCGCAGTTTACCCAGCAGCCATGAGGTGTCAAACCGTGCTGGGTGAACAATGGTCACCTCTCTCCTTACACCAAACTCCTTTTGTTCGACCTACTGACTACATCGTTCATCCAGCTTTCACATACCGTTTGCGTTTATAGTCGTACCGGCAACGGCCAAGTTGCTTCCGGTCACGTTTTGGTTCGTTTGTTCCACTTCATGTTAAACCAGGACGTCTGACTGTTTCCTCCTCTTCGGACACCGTCACGTCGATCTGTAACGATTGTACACCACCTGCCACCTCCACTGACTTATTCCCTCAATTATTCCTGTTGTACGACTATACGCCCACGACGCGTTCAAACGGATGCCCGACGCCTTCATGAAACGACTTACAGAATATCATTCCAACAAGAGATTCCAGAAAAATCATTACCGAGAGTACAACCACCCATCGCACGACATGACCAAGTTCTCCTCGACCACTTCTCGGTATCTCGTTGCTCCTCTCGGACCCTCGCGTAAACGCAGCCAGCAACTAACGAAAGTCCGTGACGATGTTGATGAATTTGTTTCCTCGGATCTCGAATTGTCGTTCGCTTCTACGATGTCCCTCAACTCCCCCTCTCGCGATTACGTCGACGTCGCACACGAGAATATGCACGGTGAACCCATGGACATTTCCCCCGCACCACCCAGAGCGGCCCAGAAGGAGAATGAACGAGGTGGTAGACCCATTACACGTCCGCGCGCCTTCACCAGCGGAGCCCGGATGTTTGGACAAGATACGAGCAACAACTGTCTGGATGACACTGCTTCGCTGAATACAAAGTCCGGCACTAATTCAGGGGCAAAGCGCACGCAGCGTAGTGCTTTACCGGTCGAGTGGCTTGCCTCCACCCAGCCCCTAAAGGCCACTAAGACGATGGATGACATTATGTTTACACAGGTAAGCCCCGAATATTTCAATCTCGGCCGATCGCCGGAACTGTGCCGACTCTCCTTAGCCCCCTTCAGTATCTGTCTCTTTTGCATCAGACGACGCGATGGACGTGGACTCGGTGCCTGCTGTAGAGTTGTTGCCGTCCCCGCCGATATCAGCAACCTCGACGGTCACAGGACTTGATAATTTATTCTACACGAATATGTCACCTTCGCATTGTGATGAAACAAAGCCCAAGAAGAAGCGTTCCTTTTCTCCTGAGGCGACCGGTCGTGCGGAACGTTCCTCTCCCCCTCCATCCTCGCCGTCCGAACATAAACTGGAACGGATCAGTAACGGGCCTACATCTACCAAATTCACTAAACCAAGTTTGCAAGGTCTCGGTGTCCCGTCGCCTACCCACAAAAGACTTCGCAGACCTGTTTTCTCAGCTATTGGACTTCCTACTGAGAATGGTGGCACACCTGCATTACCCGTGGTGTATTCTGACCCCGAACAGAGCCTTCTGGTTGCTCCTCCCCTCACTCGGCGCGCTGTGTCCGCAATGCTTCCACCGACCTGCTTGGACCATTTCTCCGATGAATCATCTTTTGACGGACCCGACATGTCATCGCCTGCTCAGGCCTATGCAAAGCGTCAGCAGGTCAAGACCATTCGGCGGCGAGACGGTACAGAGGACTTTAGGCCCTTGACGGGCATATCGCCCGTTGCGCAAGTGATCAGTTCCGAAAGCCCTTCTGCTAAATTTATGCGTGCTGGCTTGCCTGGCTTTGGCGATATTGAGACCATCGGGAAGATTCTGCCATGCCACCGCGTGCGTGAAGATGGTCTTATGCGCATTGCGCCACGAACGGTAGGCTTCGATGTTTTCGCATTATAATTTATACTTAAGGTACTCTAAGGTGGATGCACTCTTGGATGGCGCCTATGACAACCAAATCGAGCGGTATTTCATTATCGACTGCCGCTTCGATTACGAGTATAGCGGAGGACACATTCCCGGCGCCATCAACATTAACACTCCACAAGGTGTCGAGGAATTCCTCCTCCGTAATAGCAAGCCAAAGCCATGTGTTAGCGGAGATGCGTGTAAGAAGACTGTCCTCGTTTTCCACTGCGAGTTTAGTGCAAAGAGGGCTCCAACATTGTATGACATTGGTTTTTTTGGCTTCTGCTTGAGCTAGAGCAATTTTTTTGCAGTGCCAAGCATCTCCGTTCTCATGATCGCGCGATGAATAACCACTTGTACCCGAAGATTCACTACCCAGAAGTCTACATTCTAGAGGGGGGTTACTGTGAATATTTCAAGCACTCCGGTGCACGATGCCAACCACAGGGATACGTGACAATGGACGATCCAAACCACACGCGCTCGCGCAGAGAAGATCTAGATCAGTTCCGTAAAGTTAAGTTTGGCCGCACTAAATCCTACGCATATGGAGACTTGGACTCCAAACTCGCGGGCATCACCGAACAACAGCAGGTAAAACGAAACACGGCCCCTGCCGCTGGCTCCACCCAGTTGTTTGCTGCTGCCAATGCTGCTCGTACCCGTCGCAATGGTCTTTCGACTTTAGCCGAGATCGGGAACATCACGCAGACCGACGACGAGGAAACGGATATCGGGGAGAGCCCCTGTCCACCCCCTAATAAAGGTGGCTTGATGAAAGCCAAAAGGTTGGGACGAGCACCCATTACTCGTGCGGAAACCTTCGACGCCTCACGCATGGCCGCACGCTGACGATATCACAACATTCCGCTGTTTCACATTGCGCGCAATAATCAGATTCAAACGTTCAAGTTTCGACTTCCTCGAGGTTTTGGTGCCTCTGCATCTCATCTCACCTTTTCCCACCATCATCATCTTTGATTATATATGCGCAATGGACGGTTTCCTGCAACCGCCTCTCGCCTACAAGTTCACCTTTTTATCTAAGTTTTCAATGCATTTGTGACAACCTATCAGCTATCTATGTCCAGTACTTGTAACATCGCACAGGACCTGGACTCTTGCGACTGCCATTTTTTTATACAAGTTGCAGTACCCCGGGGGGCTGTGACACACTTGTGTTGATACTTTTTTACAACGTGTTTTATCACATCCTGTGAAGTCAGGCTGAGTGTGAGCCACTCTAGAAAATGTATTAAAGCGCTTGCGGTTTCAACAAGCCTAAGTTCCTGCTTTTGAATTTGGCTAGTTGCGAGTTGGCAGCAAAAGAAAAGAGTAACTCGGATACGGGGAATCGAACCCCGAGCTGCCGCGTTTTGAATGGATCCCTCACTGTGAGAGGCGGCAATGTTAGCCATTACACCATATCCGATCTGTGATCCCAACGACCAAGCATCCACATGAAGTTAGTTGGCCACATTTCGCTTGCCAGTTTTCTAAAGCATTTTTTTTTTCAATTAAACTACATGTCGGATATGGTGTAATGGCTAACATTGCCGCCTCTCACAGTGAGGGATCCATTCAAAACGCGGCAGCTCGGGGTTCGATTCCCCGTATCCGAGTTGGTTTTTTTTTTTCGTTTCTCTCCCTCGTAGTTGTCGCATGAAGCCTGTACCGATCTCTGTACTTGGCCGGATGGGAGGGCATCACGTGATCACCGACGAGACCTCTATTAGCCTCGGACTCCGTCAGTCATCCGCTATGGCGGGCGAACAAATTGTACCATTGCCTCCTGCCCTTCAGGATTTGTCAGTTTTCATCGAAACAAAGCCAGAAAGTTTGGCACATGAAAACAGCGAGCTGCGAGGGCTTGCACTCCGAGCGGCGAAATACGTATTTGATTGGGGTAAGCACTTTTAATTACATACTGTGCAGCGCCAGGTTCTGATACGAAGGTGCGGTACAGCTGTACAAACGGAGTCTACGTCTTGGTTACACATCGAGTGCCTCCTCAATACCCTAACAGATGTCGAACCACCCCAGACCCGCTCCGCCTGCTAAACGGAAGAGCAGTCCTACTCTTTCTGACGAGCCACCGAAGAAAAAGAACAAGATCTTACCACTGGAAACACCAATACCAGTCGTTATTCGTTGACAAGATGTCGATGGAACAAATTTGGGACCAGCTGGATCTGAGAGGGTCCAGGGTTTGCGAACACCTGCAGGTCTTGGAAGGAGATGGGGAGGACGAAGACGAAAACCTAGAGGGAGAGAGTGAATTCGACGAGGAAGAAAGTGAGGACGAAGAAGAAGTGGGTTCGGAGCTGGAAGAGTCGGGAGACGACCATGAAGAGGACGACAGTTCACTGCCAGGCGAGGAGGACGTCGCTGAACTGCAGGAAGAATCTTCAGAGGAGGACGAAGAAGACGACCGGCCGTCCTCGATGTTTGACGTCATCCGCAAGAAGCCTCCTGCGTCGACGGCAGGAACACATTCCGAGCTCGACGATGGCTTTTTCGATCTCCACAAGTTTAACGCAGAAATAGAGCAAGCGGAAGCAAAATCTGTTTCGAAAGGGCGGTTGCATGGTGATACGGACTCGGAAGATTCAGGAACCGAGTCAGATATCGACTTGTTCGAGGCAATAGATGATGCTGTGGACGAGGAAGAAGGTATGTGTTGTACTGAGTCCGTACCCGGTTGCACTTACAAGTTGGTCAGAGTATTTTTACAAGGATTTATTCGATGCTCCGAGATCATCGAAGTCGCGTCGAACAACAACGGGTACATCCAAACCACCCAAAGTCCGGTTCGACGACCAGGTCAGGGTTAAGAAGATAAAGGCAAGGGGGAAGGGACTTCCCGTGTCAGCCATGATGTACGAGGAAGACGATGAGGATGAAGACGATGAGAATTTTATGCCTGAGTATGATGAGGAGGACGAGGAAGAAGAAGAGGGTGCGGAAACAGAGGACAGTACCAGGCTAGCTATCAAAAGAATGACGGACGACCTCTTCGCGGAGGACGAGGAACAACAAGAAGGCAAGTAAAAACGACACACAAGTTCTACTGACTATGCTCATACTTTGCACAGACGCGGACTTGACCACTCACGAGCGCCGAATGGCTGCGCTTCGGGAACAAATCAAGCAGTTCGAAACCGAGAATGTATCCAAAAAAGACTGGGTGCTTATGGGAGAGGCGTCTTCCAAGAGCCGGCCTCGCGACTCCCTGCTCCAAGAAGACCTGGAGTTCGATCGAATAGCCAAATCCGTGCCCATCGTTACTGAGGAGGTGGTGGCGGGGCTCGAGGAACGCATCAAGGCACGTATCAAAGAGGGTCGTTTCGATGATGTCGTTCGTCGACGACCTTTGGACGATAAACCGTTCCTGCCGTCTCGCTTGTTCGAGCTGCAAGATACCAAGTCCCAGCAGTCGCTGGCTCAGATTTATGAAAATGAGTACATGGCGGCTCAAGCAGATACTACTACCGACAACCGGGACGCGAAACTGAAGAAGGAACACGATGAGATTACCAAGCTGTGGGATGGCATATGTAACAAGCTCGATGCTTTGTGCAACGCGCACTACGTCCCCAAGCAGGTATGAGATACTGTTAAATTTTTTTTTTTCACTTCGCAGCTAATCGATCCCATTTCCCCCTTTATTGCAACTAGCCAAAGGTAACCATAACCGCTATATCTGACGTCGCTGCTGCGACTTTGGAATCTGCCCTACCTACCAACAAGTCTGTATCGAGCACACTCGCTCCCGAGGAGATATTTGCGCCCGCATCGTCAGACCCTCGTGTACGGAGCGAGCTTACGCCGGCAGAGAAACGTGCGTTGCGAACAAAACAACGCAAGGCGAGGAAGAAAGAACGTGACCTGCTCGAGAAGAGTGTGGACAAGTTTGCTAAGAAGAAGGGGGTAAAACAGCAAAAAGATGCAGCGTTGAAGAGTCTGGTTAAGTCTGGGAAGGGCGTCACTGTGGTCGGGAAAGAAGGTAAAAAGGTGAAAGGCAAACGTAAGTCATAGCAAGTACGAGATCGATTATGTCTATCCGCTTGGCGTAACTATTTGCATATTGACTGCGACAGGATCCGGAAGTAAAATGCACGAGAATAAAATGTACAGATGTACGCCAGTCTTTTACAGTTCTGTCAGAGTCCAATGATAGTGCAAAATCTAGCTACTGTCACTTTCAACCTAGCCGGAGTCTTTTCGGTAATTCCCACCAGTGATGAACATTTGAAAACCCCTGTAACGTTTGCGCCTGTCATCCGATTTCGATGGGTCAGGCCTTCAGGCCTCAGGGCCCGCAGAGTTTAAAGAGCAGGGAAGCTTGGAAAAATTATTTCGACCTATGTACAAAGTTCCCTTCCCTCGAAAATTTACTGGTTCCCGGTTTGTTCTCGTCCTCCTGCACCTTTGGAGACATCAGAAGGCATGGCGGCGGCGAGTCTAGCACAAAACATGTAAGTTGTTCCGGGCAGCGCCCGACTGGTTTGCCACTTATGTTTCTTCTTGATGCTCTTGTTCGGGCTGTAGCCAGGGACCATTCTTCATTGGGCTGACCATAAACATCTTCCTGCACGGTGTCGCCACAGTGCAGGTGTACTTATATTTCACAAATTACAAAAGGTGCGTGTCATGCCCATGAACTACCTAGAGCGACTGATCAATATCTGCCCATAGCGATGCATTATGGCTGAGGTTACTGTTGGTTACATTTCTTTCTTCTATGCTATGCCTTCACCCTCGCAAAACCCAGCATAGTGATCCTGTACTTAGCGGAGACACTCAACTGTGCCATCAATATTTATTATGCCTACAACGTTCTAATCACTCATTATGGTGTGTATTCTTATTTAGCGTTTACATACTGAGCCGAAGTAGATGGCCTGTTGGCGTAGGCGATGAGACGAGCCTTCTGGCTAGTACCTGGGGTCAGTCCATGATGTTATGTGAAAACCGGCCTCTCTAACGCTCGGGGTAGTATTCACAGCTAGTACGCATCCATGCCTGACATTCCTATTTCTCCCAGCTTAACAAAGACTCCCACTCGTGCACAACTACAGATTCCACCTTGACGGTTGGTCTTTGACCTGTCTACACCCATCTCACCTAATAACCCTCTTCAGGGTGTTATTGGCGGGGCCGTACAACATTTCTTCGCGTGGCGGGTATATGTATTGACCAAGAACGTGTTTGCAGTGGCAGCCATCGTTCTATGTAGCCTAGCCAGCGTAGCAGCTTGTCTTGCTGCCTCGATCAGTTTGGCCACCAACGCCAATCTTTCTAAGGTACTAAACCTCGAAATTGAGCTTTTAACATGGTTGGTCGGGGCAGTTCTCGCTGATACGATCATTACCGTTTCGCTTGTATGGTATCTGGTGGGTGTTCATATGTGGTGTCTCAGCGCATTTCGTCCCGTTAAAGCCGCGTACCTAGGAAAGACGCAAACATCTGTACCCTGTGTTGATCAGTACCATCAACCGGATCCTAAGGAGTGAGTCATGTATTATTGGTGTTGTGATTGATGGAGCTAGATTTGCTGACCGCATGGCCAATCCAGTGACTGTACAAACCGGAGTCCTGACGACCATCGTAGCTATCGTAGACCTGACGTGCTATCTGACTATTGTAAGTTATGCTCTCTGTCAATGCAATCATATGAGCAGAGATCTCATGTAAATTGAATACAGAGTTCGGGCTTGTGAGTATTTCCGTCTACGCGCCGCATCAAGACTTCTCAGGCGATGCTTCCAGCCACCTGATATTCAGCATGGCACTATCAAAGCTATACATAAACTGCATGTTATCCACTTTGAACGCCCGTGGAGCATGGAAATATGAGTCATATGACAGATCGTCAGAGAACGAAGCAAGCTATGGCAGAAACAATCATCCTGGGGTGAGCACTTTCAACCACATGGAGCTGTTTTGACGCGACGCCCCACCCCCATTAAATAGTCGGTTGTGTTCCAGCCCCAAAGCACGCAGCCGGAGGTGGGTGCATTATACTCGTTGCTCTATCCAGGTAATAACCAGGCCATCTTTATAGGTGTTCGTGGAGGTCGAATCGTATCAGATGACCGACACGGGTGGTAAACCGTCACACGGTATTTTCGGTCATGGGGATACTAAACGTGGGTGGAACGACGAGGAATCCAGCACGAGCGCTAGCCAAGTTTGACAGAGCCAGCATGCTTTGTTGTACCATATGTAGAAGTTCGACAATGGACCTACTAATTCACGGCAACGAGATGCACTGCGTTCCATCACATCACTGGCAAACTGAATGCAAATTAAACCCCCGAGTGGTGTGGCCTATATCGTCTGTAATTCATTCTTCCGCCTCCATTTACTAACATGGTTACCCAAGCTGTGCAAACGATCCAGCAAAAACACGTCATTGACTAGCTTATTTAGATGAAGTTGTTCGACCAGAATTAGAAGCCAACTCATTGTCATCTGACTTTGGAAAGGTGAAACAACTGTCAACCTTATGAACCCGTGGCCACTCGATGACGTCGAGCTCTGCGCCAGTCTGCGTCATGGTTACGGAAGGAAGCTTATAAACCTCGGGACTGATACTGCTCAGACCAACAGACATCCACGAAGTAAACAATGGCTCTAAACGAACGCGATACTGGTGCTACGAACAAGATGGGAGGCGCGTACTCTGGCACGGCGTACCCTACTCTGTGTAGGTCGTCCTCGAATCCTAAGGTGGGTGGGTTCCTTCAACCGAACGAGTTTTTTATTATCGTAGTGAAGAGGGTTATACTAACGAACTCGGTACAGGTTACTGAAACCACTGTGGAGACGGGGACTGGCACAGCCCCCCAGTGTAGGGACCACAGAGATGATGTGAAGCACGCACAAAGAGATGCGATGCATGCTCGGAGAGCTTCCGCGGGGGTCGTTGAGGGATATCCAGGTATCATCGAATCATCCCACATCGAACCTCTGGACGAGGAGTACAAGGAAGGTGGTAAGCTCATCCTTTGGGTATCTCACTTAATGTCAAATCACGGATTGGATGCAGAAGCGGGACGCGGAAGGACGATGGGTCGGTCGACCCCTATGCAGCCGCAGGGCCTAAAAGAACGTATCGCAACCGCCGCTGAAGGCGCGGCCAACATTGTTTATGGCGTTGCCACCGGTGACCACCAAGCAACGAAGGCGGGGAAGGAAACCCTCGGTTTCAAGCAGTAAAGCGATTTCATACGTCAATTTCCTCTTGCTTGTAGGATAGGAATAGTGGTGGATCCAGGGGGATACGATTGTAACATCTTGTATGATATACCAACACTTGTCTAATACTAGTTTTTTCGGCTTTTGCACACCATGGAAGGGCAGCAACACTGAGGGGAGAAGACTGCATCACATTGAAAATACGACAAAAATACGAAGTCAAACCAATAGATAGCAACAAAGAAGATTCAAGGAAGCGGAGCATCCAGATGATGCTGGTTATATGCACTCTCAGGATAATACCTTGCCCTTACCGTGCGTCCTCCGAAGAACCTCCCTTCCATTTCTCGCACCGTCTTCCACGCCCCAGAGGGCCCGGCAAACACAACAAATACGCGTACTGCCTCTTCGGGATTGTCCGGAGGCGGGAATGCAGGATGGAGTATCACACGTTCGACAGTGCCATTCTTAGAGCACTCCGCGCCTGTGGAAGAATATAACCATAGAATCAGTCACCCTACCGGTCACGAAGAAAACTAACCAATGTCATCCCTAAGTTCACCGTCACCTAGGTCTTCTGGGTCCACCATATTTGTGAGGACGACCACCCGACTAGGCTCCCCGAACCTTGCCTTGTCCTCTTTGGTTCTAGCATCTTCGTTGTCATTGATAATTCTTCCCATTTTTGACCCAATTGACGTGTTGCCTTTCCCGCTCTGCGCTTGCCCTTTTTTGTTTTTACCTTGAGCGGCAATCTGTTCCACGGTAAGGGCATTGACGATCCCCGACCCATCAGCACCAAGCCCTTGCCCTTCCCTGTGGCCCCACTTGGCCATCAGGCGAGCGGCGAAACCATGAGGGTCAGGCCTGTGATGCAGTACTAAGTCGGTGTGCTCACAATGCGGAAAAAAAAGTCGGACTGACCTCTTCGTCGCACCCTGTTCAGCAGGGGTACTGGAAACAGCAACTGGCTCGGGTGTCCCGTTAATGCTGTCATCTGCACTGGCGCTCGCACTTGCAGGTGGTGCAAGGGCGCTCAGCTTGGCAGCGATGCTAGCGGCTTGCTTGATCTTTTCCTCTATACCGCCGGGCACTTGTGGCTGTGGGCTGGCTGCGGGTGGCGGTGGGACATTGGGGGGTGGTATAAATGGATCATAGGCCAAGCGAGGAGGCGAAGGTGGCGGTGGCGGAGATTGGGCAACCTGAACAGATGGTTGGAATGGCGGCGCGGCCGGCTGCAAGCCGAGTGACATGGCAAGACGCCGCTGGTAGGCCTCTTCACCTGTTTCAGCTCGAGGGTGCGGTACAATGGGTCCGTCGGCAGGAACGTCTGTGTCGGTATCCATTTTCGAAGCCATCCCAAGCCCAGGAATTGGGTCCTCATCGTGCACTTCTTCCATGTTTGCTGTTGTAGTTGGTGCTACAACTACCGGTTGCGACGGGATGCCTGGGCTGGTTCGCGTGGCTTTGCCGCGAGTTGACAACACCAGACGGCGAAGGTATGCTTCCTCGCCTGACAAATTTCGTTCGGCGGGCGCTGGGGGAGGTGAGGGTGCTCTGGCAGTTGAGGTGCCTTGCGACATCGCGAGTCGGCGTATATACGCATCATCACCAGACATGTTACGGTCCACAGTCGCCGGAACCGGCTCGAGGACGCTAGGACCACGCGGACGGTCGTCGGCTGCACGAGACCAGTGGTCAAAAGTGTCATTGTCGTCAAATCTCCCTAAGTAGAATACATGTCAACATCCGCTGACATGCATAGTTAGCTAATAACGAACCTGTTTTCCTGGGTCGCTCATCTTCGCTACCACTGTCTGTGTAATCACTACCTCTGTCCCTGGCTTCGCGGGCGCGCTTTCGTTCGGCAGCTCGCTCTGTCGCTCTGTCGACCCGCTCCCGTTGTTTCCATAGTTTGTACTCATTGTAGTCGTTCGGTCTGAGTGGATCATACTGTTCGTAAGGATCCCACGTTGCGACCGGCTGGGCATTTTTGTTCTGACAACCCACTGTCAACTTGGTCGAATCACAGAAAGCTGTATCGACGGACCTTTTTTCCCTTCTTGCCACCACCTCCTCTCCGTTTTTGCTGTGTTCTGAATCCGTTGACATCCTCGTCGAGTACCATTGATGGGGGTTTAACTTTTTTGCCCCAACCTTCCTTCTTGCGCCATCCCGCCGCGCTGGTTGTGTCGTCCTTGTTTTCTGCTTGATCGGTGTTAGATGTGATGAGTTCAGGAGGGGCGTATACGACAGCGGTTGCGGAAACTGTGGACTGCGAAGAGACGTTGAGAGGTGGTGGAGGTACGCCGAGTACGGTTGCAGGGGCGGCGGCTACCGTGGTTGTGCCGATGGGCAGACGTGGCGGGGGTCCGGGTGGCTTGGTCTTCTGTGCGGTTCTTCTTGGTGCAAAAGCGAGTGCAGCAGACCATCCTGTGAATGCGACGGGTGTTGCGAGAGCGCAGAGGGGAGGGGTACGAATGATGGATGGAACGGTCAATATTGGGCGAGTCACGAGCAAGGTACAGGGGATGGAGAGATACCGGCTGAAGCTTTTGTCCCAGATCCCGACTTTGGCGCTGGCTCCCCCGCTAATCCTCCTCCTCCTCCTCCTGATCCTTCGGAATCAGCGCTTGCTTGTTCTGTTTTGCGAGTGTTGCGTTGCGCACTTCCTGTCCCTAATACAATACTGGCTGCGGGGGTCTGCGTGCGTTCTGGTGACTTGGCATGCTGTGCAGGCGGTTGGATTGATGAGGAGATGTTGACCGTTGCACCTGACGAAAACTGGATGCCACCGTAAAGACCGCCTGCTCTGCTGGACATGGTGATGGACGACAACCAAGCAGACACAGCCACCTCTCGGGCTATTATGTAATCAGCCATCTCCGTATTTGCTTCTGTTTACACCTGTGAATCAGAGGCCTCTGCCCAAAAGTATGTTAGGCTCGGTTTCAAGTGGTGGTTCATCTCGACAACGAGGGGGCATGAAAATGGCACTGCATCGTAATGGCCGAACTCGAAGCTCATGTCCCCGTGAACCTCCAGATTGCCAATGGCTGCGTTGTACTCCCAGAAGTCACCAGCTGCTAGTATTGAATCTTTTCAATGGAGTCACTAGTACCATTGCTGCCACTGTTTGGCTCATCTTCACCGCTTTTAGTTTAGGGTAAGTGGGCCAGTGATGAGAACACTAAACTATTTTGCACTGTTCTTTGTCTCACATGGTTGTATTTTGTTAAGATCACATGGGGCATTTCGAAACTCACTGTTTTTCAAAGGAAGATAGCTGGCGTAAGCCTCGCAACGTGTTCCACGAATTACAAAATGCCGTTCATCCAAGATTGCAGGTGTGAAAGGTGTTTCGATGTTATTTGCATCATTCTTTGATGCTCAGATGCCCAACCTCATGGCCTTGGTATTCACGATCAAAGCTGAGTATGCTATTCCCAGAATTCCAGTGCTTTAAATGAGGCACTGCTGAGAATGTGAACTTTGTCTGGCCATACCTTGCGGCGTCATCGATAAACCGGTGTTAGTGCTCAATTTAGTCGATCTCGATGGCGCGTATCAACTTCGCGTAAGATGACCCATGGAAAATCAGACCAGTACCCAAAAGCATAGTAAGTAGTATTTATACCCTCAGCTGATCGGATACTCGTTGCAATCGACGCCGACCTTATCCCTCTCTATCATGGTCGCGATATCCAAATCACAGTTTCTCCACGCAGCGTGGACGGCCCAAACGATCAGGTTTCTGGAAGGTAGAATACCAGAGTCCCCCAAATCCCTGTTCTCAGTACTGATATGTACATCAAAGTGGTACCGTCCGCCATTATGATGTACGATTATGGTGAACCTTTTGCTTCCCGGTAGCGCTTAAACCTGATTTTCGTGACTAGTTCTTACTTTAGAGAAAGAGGTATCGGTGCTATTACATTACCATCCAATACCACTGGCCATTCATTGCAGCCCATTCATGAAAGGTCGAGTTTATCTGGGTAGCTCCTGTTTTTTTGTTACTTTACCACTCCTAACACATCCACAGAACAAGTCTGTGTCGGTAGCATCAGCCATATATCTCATCGTAAGCCCGAAATGAATCAAAGCTCAATCTTAAGGATTTCTTAGTGGAACACAATAGACCCGGTACATTGGGACTGCGTTCATCGTGTACGTCCTTTCGCATGTGGAATATGTAGCAGCACTCAACCACGACGACAGATTTTCAACGACCAGTAAGTTATGGAATGCATTCAAGCTTTGTAACGCTCTTCACGACGATTAGTTTTCGTTTCGGATGCGAGGTCCGTTGCCTCGGGACAGGCAAGTACATTGAATCCGTGACCAAGCATCATCTAATAAGATTATACAGTTGTACGTCCCCTTCATTTTTGTATGTATGTTCAACGATAACCTGATGTGTATCTCCCACCATGATAAACAGATGTAAGTTCATCCCCCGGGGCAATTTTCTTCAAGCTGACTCCAGGTCAGTTTCGGGTTATTTCCCCGTTGTCGAAAGCTGGTTCAGCTGTGTGTTGGTCTGGCTTGTGCAAAGTACGCCCCTATTTACGGAGTTAACGCAATTGCCTCATTCCTCCAGTCATTCTCCAAATGCGGCTGTACGCCGTTTATCATGGCTCAAAGAAGATACTCCTTGTCGGACTCATAGGCTTCATCGTTGAAATTGCCATCACGATCGCCTGCATGGTACAAATCACCAAATTTGAAGGCTAGTCGTGTTCCAATCTCAATGTCTGATGTAGACTGACACTCGAGCAAAGTCAGCGAACTGTTGGACGTTGCTGACCATCTCATGGCTTATCCTACCGAAGCGTCTAACATCTACATCAATTATGGTGCTATCATAGCTTATGAATGTCTACTATTTGCCCTCGCAGTCTATGCGGCCATTCGACGTTACAGAGAGGAACGGGCACCCCTTCCGGTGAACCTAAAGAAAATGAAGGATTTAAGGACCATCCTTATAAGTGGCAATGTAGCGTACTTCTTCGGGTAGGTGCGAACCCCTGTTCCGTGAGCAGATGAAATGACAGGCACTTGCAGGACCCTACTCTATGTCGTTGCTTACTCGGTAGTGTCGTTAACACTCCCCGTATGTCCTTGGTATACTTTATTGAGGCCAGAGAAATCTGATAACTGCTTCAGACTCAATGGGTAATTGCGGTGCCGAGGTTGGGGTCTGCCATAATTGCAGTCTTTGGATGCCATCTCGTCCTGCATATTAGAACCTCCAGGTCATCTACAGGGCTTGACTCGCAGGACCATGAGAGCCACTCTCTCGCAGTCCTATGACCACCCCATACCGACGCAGTAGTAGGCCTGCACCGCATGCCACTCTAATCCGATGTCTTGTTTCATGATGATGTAACTCCACCTCTCGCCTCCTGACATCCGAATGGTCAACATTCCCCCTTGAATTCACTGTGACGTTCATTATTGGATTCTGCCTTGTCTTGCGTATCCGAAGACTGGAAGCTGTTTGATGTGCTATTGTAATACATAGATTCAAAGCGCAAAGGCAGGGCCATTGCGATCCTGGACGACCCCACCCATAGCCCTTACTTATCGTTCAAGTATCATTGGTTTTGTATCGGCTTGGGACTAGTGCGGTGCACATATTCATTTGCACTGCACCTGGTACTAAAGCAAACGACCCCCTGTAAATAGTACAAACACTGTACATCAGCGTACCTGTATGAACTGCACGCCTGGCGGGGACTTCCACCTCTGCACATTTCGCCTTTTCCTCATCGCAATATGTGTGATGCTGCGTTATGATTCGTCCATTAGTAATGACAACACCAGCCTGAAGGAAGACTCAGATCTCCCCTCAGCAGGGCTTACTATGGATACTGTACTATTAGGATGTAATGGGAAATCGACATCATTCATCTGACTACGACTGAGCTCGCTGGAACTCAAGGAAATGATAAAAGGAGTATGGCCGCAGAGAGCATATGGAACTTCCGATCGGTTATTTGATGGCTGGGTCTCAGATGGCTTGACCGAAGCACAGTTCACCATAAACTTTGGGTGTCCAAGCTCTATAAACCATCAGCTTGGTGTCCATTCAATAATCCCCACAGAGATGGAACGACAGCCGATTACCGTCTTCTTAGTATTGCGAGGGACGCTCAAACGATCTGGCTTCTGCAGGGTAATTCTCAAAGCTCTGGCGCTGGTGGTCTTAAAGGTGTACTAACTTTGTTGAGAATGCAGGTTTGGCAACATATGCGCAGGGGTACAGGTTTTATCAGCTCTGATCGTATATGGCTGTGGTAAGTGTTCTCTTTCCGACAAGACGAGCGCTGACAAGGTGGACAGTGCTTTCTTGGGATGATGAGGTATTATTGGCAGGCACTTTCGAGGCTCGTTCACAGTAACTGACCAATACTTTACTTGAAGAGTCGAATATATGGCTGCTGCCAGCCTTTCGCGTACTTTAGTATCCTCGATGCATCGCCACGACAGAAGAAGCGGTTCTCGATCATCTCAGTCATTTATCTCATGGTAAGCTTCATGGACTCGTCTTTCGACGCGGAGCCTAGCACAAACGTCAGTTTTGATACCTTGGCACCGTACATACTTCGTACGTTGGGTGACGTGTTGTACTGTGATCATTTTGCAGAGCTTGGCACTACTGTAGGTTTTCTACCGCAGGTTGGTTAGGGCGTGGCTAGTTGAGATGTTCACCGCCATCAGAATTCATCGCGAATAAAACTACCACGTCCATGGTAGGTATTTCGCATATCAACGAGTAGCGTGCTAACTTAGCAGGAATCACATCAGCTGCACGTGGTTTTACTTGCCGCCATGTTTGCAGATCATGATGTTTCAGGAATTCTCTGATTGAAACCAACAGTTGTAAGCGAGACGTATGATCATCGACTAACTGATTCTGCTGTAGTTACCCTGGCCTTGACATGTGGTTCGGCTGTTTCGCTTACTGGTTTGTCCAGTGCAGGTTTATCTTTCCGGCCAAAGACAACACCGTAACTGACTTCTTCAGTCATTGTGGTGCTGCGGCTCTGCGTTTTGTATAGTGGGTCACCTCGAGGCAAATTCTACCTGTGACAGTCTCGGGCTTGGTCGCGGAAGCCATCGTCATGATCGTGTGTGTGTAGAACTCCTCACCACTTCCGCAGGTCTGTCATCCTCTGAATTGTTTATGGAGTGAAGTTTGATTGATATCAATAAGGCGAGATCCTGTTGAACCTCGGGTTCAAATTCAGCGAGTTCCCTGATGTAGCCCTCAAAATCTATGCCAATTATTCGGTTATGATCGTATGTGAATGGTTATTATTTTTACTTGCCTTCGCCCTTGCTGTCCGGCGGTATCGAGAAAAGCGGGACCCTTCCCCCAAATTGGAACTCGGGAAGTGCCACCGGGGGTGGCGACAACCTTGCTTGGGTGAGCTCAGCACCCGTCGGACGCACCATGCAATCACCAGTGTTGGTCGCCACACAAAAACACGCTACATACATGAATCAATTGCACATAAGGAACGTCATGTAAGTATCTGACAAGTCGAATGGCTTTCTTGCAATGTTCGGTCTCGGGTTTTCTATCACAATACTGTCCAGCTCCCTCATGATCCTCCATAATCCTTCCGTACCCAACCAGTAGCTATGCATCTTAATTTATGCTCAAGCTAAGAGTACTATCCAAGGCTAGTACTGTCGTGTAGCTTCCATTCAATGTCGGACTCCCACGATACTATCCTGATCCCTAATGTTGCATCGAGCACCAAGGTCCAACCTGTTGGGGTATAAAACCCCAACTACGGGACTCGGAATAAGAGTAGATGCACTACACAGCACAGGAACTTACACTGTTACCGCCACAATCTCATTCACGTTCCACGGGCGCGCGAGTGTCGTTTCACTCATATGACACTTACCCTGGTAAGCCTGCTTATCAGCCATGCTATGCAAAAAGCCTACTCAGTCGCTTTGTTCCGCTACTGTAGTTTGATCACGGGATTTAAAGTATACCCCGAAGACAGTGGATGGCAGGGCTAGCACGTACTTTGCGAGCTTGAAGAGGTCCCATAAAGACAACAGAAATGGTTACTACGATCCAACCGATCTTTTCACGACTACGCAGTCCTCCCCACGTAGACGGGATATTGCACGCACTAGTGCTGACCAACGAACCCGAAGAGAAATTCCTTAGTATGTACGCTTCATTGGCGGGACGGGCTTGCACTCGTTCTCGTCCAAGGTCTTGTCGATAACGCCACGGTACTTAATAGTCACATCTGGCGAGTTGACATCATGCTGCCATGTGAGCGTGTGCATCATCCAGTTCTGGTCGTCACGCTGACAAGGACAAATGTGAGCGGAAGGCACCCTGTGACAATAAAGTCAGAGATGCAAACCTCAGGGTAATCCTCACGGGCATGGGCACCACGAGATTCTTTGCGTGCAGCAGCAGCAGTAATGGTCTGAACGGCGCACTGGAGTAGATTGCGGAGCTCAAGGGTTTCGACAAGGTCCCTGAGAGCAGTCAGTCGCAAGTCGCACGTTGCTAGCCATTCACGTACGAATTCCATATCATACTCCTGTCTTTAACTCCAACCTGTTCAAATGACTTGTAGATAGAGCGTAGCTTCTCAACACCCTCATCCAGAGTCTCTTGAGTACTGTGGGAGTTAAAGCTGCATAAGCTTCCTAACCTCCACGTATCAACTTTGATCCTCTTACCGGAAAACGGCTGCATCGGCCTGCATCGCTTTCTGCATGTCCAACCGGATAGAAGCTGTCGACTTGGGGCCGTCTGCATTGCGTATCTGATCCAAGAACTCGATGCTCTCAAGACCAGCTTCATCAGGGATCTTCTTGTGGGGTTTTCCCGGGGTAAGGGTATCCTTGATGTGGTTGGCGCATGCACGGCCGAAAACAACAATATCCAAAAGTGAATTCGCACCGAGACGGTTGGCACCGTGGACGGACACGCATGCGGCTTCACCAGCAGCATAAAGGCCAGGGACGATCTTGTCCTTGCCATTCTGTTCGAGGATAAGTAAAAGGGCCCTGGCACGATAGGCTGGGATGCACCTCATCGATGGTAAGAACTTCACCGGTATACTTCGTGGGGATACCACCCACTGTCACGCCATAAGCCACGGAGCATTATTAGAGACTTCAAGCCACTTACTGTTGTAGTGCACTGTGGGCAAGACAGGGATTGGTTCCTTGGTGACGTCGACACCTGAAAAGATAGCAGCTGTCTCTGAGATACCAGGCAGGCGTTCATGAAGGACCTCAGCGGGCAAGTGACTGAGCTGTAGATAAATGTGATCCTTATCTGGTCCTACACCACGGCCTTCGCGGATTTCAACGGTCATAGAACGAGAAACCACGTCACGCGAGGCAAGATCCTTGGCAGTAGGAGCATAACGTTCCATGAAGCGCTCACCCTCCGAGTTCAGCAGGTACCCACCCTCACCACGAGAACCTAAACAACATTATCGCAAACAGGTGTAACAGAGGTCACCACAGCACTCACCTTCCGTGATGAGACAGCCAGCACCGTAGATGCCCGTGGGGTGGAACTGTACGAACTCCAAGTCCTGCAGAGGGAGACCAGCGCGGGCCACCATGGCGTTACCGTCGCCGGAACAGGTGTGAGCACTTGTACAGCTGAAGTAGGTTCGTCCGTAACCACCAGTGGCCAAGACGGTCTTGTGTGCACGGAAGCGGTGAAGGGTGCCATCCTCCATGTTTAATGCCATGACACCAACACATTCACCATCCTCCATAATCAAGTCCAATGCAAAGTACTCGATAAAGAAGTTTGTGTTGTGACGGAGAGATTGGCCATAAAGAGTGTGAAGGAGAGCGTGTCCGGTGCGGTCAGCGGCTGCTGCGCAGCGGTAAGCCTGACCGCCCTTTCCGTATTTCAAGGACTGGCCACCGAAAGCACGTTGGTAGATTTTGCCCTCTTTTGTCCGGGAGAAGGGGACACCGTAGTGTTCGAGCTGGCAACGATCTATGATGGGTATGTTATTCACTCCGAGGGAGTCTATCAGCGTACCTCGATTACTGATCTCGGTGCTTCTCGACACATATAGTGGATTGCGTCTTGGTCGCCGAGCCAGTCTGAGCCTTTAACCTGTGGCGACATGACCACCCGGATAGTGCGGAATTAGACGAAAGACATACCGTATCATACATATGCCATCTCCAATCGTCCTCTGTCATGTTCTAGCGACCACTACATGAAAATCACGGCTGGTTCATCTATATCGCACGGACTTACACCAAGTGCAGCATTGATACCACCCTACCAAGCCAAGGTCAATACCCGTTTTGTGCGCTCAACATCGGAACATACCTGAGCAGCCACGGTATGACTTCGAGTTGGGAAGAGTTTAGTGATGCACGCCGTGTTGAGGCCAGCCTCTGCTAACCCGAAGGCAGCTCGAAGACCAGCACCACCTGCGCCACTAACACATTCCTGATTCAGATTTCTGTGAGACTACGGCCGAAGGTTACACTCACACGACAATAGCATCGTACTCGTGTTCAATGAGCGGATATTTGGCCGAAGACTAGTGTAAAGTAGGTAAGACAGCAGGGTGTGAATTGAATGATGTACCTTGACCTGTTGAGCTTTTACGGGATTGGTCGAGACGATCTTTCTGGCAGGCAGGGTCGTTGAAAAAGAGCGCTGCAAGCCGCACCGAGCTCTCTGTGGAGCAGTTCTTATGAGAGACCTAGTACTTAGCATGACTTGTTGTGTGCAAGGAGAGCGAAATGTAGTTTGCGTGACGGCCGGCGGCTTCTCCGGTACAACACGATCTCACCCGAAACAGGCAATGATAATGGCACCGTCGCCATTGGCTCGCTAGACTCACTAAATCATGTGCTAGACACTACTTGGACACCCCTAATGGATCGTACTCGACCACTTCACTCCGCACGCCTGACGCCTCTTGCACGACCTTGATCCCGCCGGAAACCCTCTGGAATGGATTGTTACCAGAGACACGGAAGGGAGCCCGTTGAACGTCTGCACGCGCAGACCCTTGCAACACGTTCCCAGAAGATTGCGAACGATTATGAGTCGCAGGTAGAGGCGGTGTTCTAGTCGGTTGAGTAGTCGTTGCGGCAATAGAGCGTGGATAGCCACCAGCTAAAGTGGAACTCGAGCCCGTAGTCCCCTGCGAAAAGCGACGATTCTCCCGAGGTGTTGGCTTCGCGGACGTACTACCAGAGCGCGAATCTCGTCCAGTCACGGGTGACTCGCTAGTAGGGGGTGGGGACTTTTCTCGAACCTCCCATCTCTTTTTGAATTCTGCCTCACCCCACAATCGGCGCTCATCTACCTCCTCGATCTGTCCTGTCAATACGTCACGCATGTATGAAAGTGATTCAAGTGCTTGCTTCCTCTGCGATTGATAGGTATCGCTCGCACTCTCTTGACCGAGAATGTCCAGTACCCATCCCACGGCCTCGCCCAAGCGTTTGTTCTGTCTGCGAAGGTCGGCGAGGTCCCGAGCAGACTCCAGATCACCACGGTGGTCGCGGGTATAACGTTCCTCTGGTGATTTCTCGTCAAGGAGGGGGTATGCAGAGAACGTACTACTTGCTAAAGGCGGGGAACGAACGAGAGTCGAAGTCAAGTCAGGTAGATTGCGCTGATTACACCTTAGACTCTAAAACCATCGCCATGGAAGAATGTTGCTCACCTTGAGCTCAGAAACTGCGTTCATAACTGTCTTGTTGATTCCAAGACTCTCCCCACGATCAAGCAGTCCGCGAGCAAGGAGTTCCGGGAAACTAAGTTGCGGCGGGTACACCTGACTTCCTGTGGTGCCCAGAGTGGAGGTCTCCGAGGAGGTTGCCTGATGCGTTCTCTCCGGTTGGCGAATTCTGCGTCTTGCTACCGGTGGATCTGGAACTTCTAGCGGAATATTCAACAGGTTACGATTTTCCATCATGAGTGTGGCGCCTGTCGCTGGACTAGGCGATATCTCCAAAGCTGTAGCATGTCGGATAAGCAGAACGATGTGGTGTGGTGCCCCGGATTCTGGTGAAGGACACGGTGGGTAACGCAGCAGATACGTCAGCTGTGTGCTGTAATCAGACGGGATCACTAGAATTTGGGGTGAGTGTGAAGAATGGGGAAGTGAATGGATCCTACGTTTAGTCCGTATGCGAATGAGCATTGCGACGCAGAGCCACAGAACGAGGTCAGATGTAGGAGATGAGCTTGCGAAGAGGCCGTCCCACAACATCATGGCTTCATCCATAGGGAATTCGCGTGTAAATAGTAGTCGTAACCACCGCCTTCACAGTACATTCAACAGTCTGCCGTCACGGGTAGAAATGACGTACAGCCCATATATCTGCGGTTCTATACCTGCACTTTGCATTGCCTCGTATAACGTAGGATCGACGGATTTGAGTAAATTGCCCTGGATACGGTTACACGCTTCGACGATGGGAGGAACGTATGGTTTCAAGTTGACTGGACCACGTGCTGTGGGCGGTGGTGCGGGCTCGCGCCATTCGTACCATCGGGACACCTTCTGCATTACAGCGGAAAAGAGTGCCCAGGAGTCCGCCGCAACCCATGCCCTAGAACAGAACTCCCCGAAAAGTGAATCCGTTTCAAATACCTCATGTGCCTCCGGCACCGAATCAAAGTCTGGAGCAAAGCTGAGCGTCACAGCTCATATATACACGCGATGAGAATGAAAAACTACCTATCGCATAGAACAGAGGCGCGAGCAGCTCATGCATGCCTTGACGATAGCCGATATCTGGGTGCATGGCGGAATGTAAGAATAATACGTTAGTGAGCTGATGCTGCACTTCGTCACTGCGAAAATAGCCCATGTCTGGAAACCTGGATGACCGCAATAAACGACACGTCTCGCGCTATGGATCCCAACACCGACTTACGTCCGTTCGACGTCTTGTTGGATGATCTTGCGCAGATCCATAGCAGCGAACCACTCCGTCCACGGGTTCTGGCCAGATGACAATCAGTTGGTCTGCGTGACAGAGGGAAAAGCTGCGATGCACACCTCTTCGTGAAGACTCAACGGATTGTTCGTCTCGAGGTTCAGGGGTGCCTGGTTACTCCGTCGTGGTATTGTCAACCCAGGAACCACGAAGCTTTCATCATAACTTCCATCGGGTGCACGCATCTTCTCAAGTAAGAGCTCCGAGAACTGCTTGCGTGACTCTCTCAATAACTCTATCGGTACGCTCGGTATCTCGTCGGATGGCCGCTCCAACGGTTCCAGACCGCGCAATAGGAACATCTAGTGATCAGCATTATAGCATGAACACCCTCGAAAAATAAGAACCAATGTGGAGAACTCTCGCCTTCCATGCCAGACTACGCCCCGGAACGCCAACGGTGTTGCCGTGGTTACTTTGGAGACGGCCTTGGCTGATTGTATCCCTTAGCTTGGAGAGTGTTATACCATCATGAAAGAGTCGCCTATAGACACTCCTGTGAGGACGTCAGATCTACGGTAAGACGTGCATGACGCCATCTTGACCCACTGTATGAGCGGGACTGATGGCCGCGCACTGCGTTCGGTCATTGCTTGCGGCAGGCTGGGCAAAGGTGTGAAACAGTGCGGAAGTCTATTTCGCTTGCCTACGTAGTATCGTCAACAACTGGATATCTTATTTACGAATATGCGATTCAGTCTCTTTCTTGGGCAAGGCAAGTAAGAATGCTCCAATCGACATTTAGCATCATCTAGTAAGCCTTCCAGTATTGACGACCGTGGCCTATGGTCACCGGGTAGGTTTAGCAACCCCGTTTTTGTGATTGTTTTCTGTGGTGTAGCTCTGGGTAGGTTATCGTTTAACGGTATTATCAATCTGTAGTGGTTAATCCAGAGTACGCAGACAAGATATTTACAAGGCTATCAGTCACATTTGTTGTTGTACATACGGAAAACGTCACCACGCAGCATTCCGTAACAGTGGATAGATAGGAATATCCGGTTTGTTGGATTTGACGGCGCCGCAGTAGATTGAAATAGCACGTAGGGGAGATGGCGAAGTGGAAACAGAGTTTACGTCGCAGAGATTGCGTTCTGAAACACAATCATCAAGTTATGGGAACGCCGTTTATGATCGCAAAGCCAGTTGAGCCACCAATATTGGTGGACATACTTTAGCATGAATCCTGCTCCTGCATCGAGATTGGGCAAGTAGGCAATACACCCCACCGCACAAATGTCTTGGCGACGTCACTGTAATATGAGCCTCCTAATCGTAGGTGGGATGAGCATGCTTACAGTAGATGGCTAGACCGGCCAACCCGACTCCAGCATTCCGTTTGTGGGACTTAGTGTATTTGTTACAAGGAATTTCCACAGCCGGTCGTCGCTATTAGTGAGTTCGCTGGCTGCTATTTTCCCATATATGAAGGGCCACACATTGTTGGAGCTTGGAGCCCGGTCGCAGCAGGAGCTAAATAACCTCCATCGCTTTGTCTCGGTGAATTGGCGAGGTCGCACTGATTGGGGGTTATAGCTTGAGACTTGGATCACAGTGTGGGGGTATCAACGCGGGCTGGGTCGTTGACGTTGGAAAGTCTTCACGTGGAGGGTAGTAAGAGAATACTTTCGACTTCGGTTATTACATAAAGGTGGCTACTACGGCTGCGACGGAATCATTGTATGTTTCGATGTCCGCTAGGTTAGTACCACCATGTCAAGTAGTTCGTGTTCACTGACCCCACTCGCAGCGACGCCTCTCTGCTCAGAGATGCATGGGTGCATCCTGCGGTACTTTCTGTCCTCACCCTAATTGGCCCAGACGTTGTTCAGCGTGCTCTCGCCCAATTATCCGGCCACCAGTTCACTCCAGTAGCGTTCTCTTTCGGATGGGTCGCCTACTCGTTTAGCAATCTGGTCCTCGCCGTGGGTAACAATAAGTTGATGCCAGAACCTGATTTCTCCTCTATATTGATCAATGGTAAAACGGGGTTGGTAGATGTGCATCTTCAATTTCTGTACTACGCTAAAATGACGCACTCCTCAGGTACGCACGCGACAATCACAGCTGGATCCTTGGCCGTATTCTCAGGGACTTCGAGTACTGGAAACCACAGGCGGTTGGACTGCAACTAGAAGAGATGTTAAAGTCAGCATCGCAGAAAACCAACGCAGACACTACCAAGGACAACAAACCTATGCCCAAGTACCATACTAAGGCAGGACTCTGCGTTTCGATATTCCGGGTCGATTCTCAGCGCGCCTCTGGGGTTCCAGTCGCTGATTGGATCTACTATAGCGGTATTGTAACTGCCGTCGTGCAGCTGATAGTCGCAGCTATTCCTCTCATTCTTCATGACGGATGGGCTGTTCTTCTAGCCACCAGCGCAGGAATTGTTCTTACGTTTGCTACTGGTGGGCTACCACAATGGCGATTGGAGAAATGGGGATACCGACGAGCCGCAAAGACCGTTGTTCTTACTCGCGGCAATGGTGCACAACATGCAATCGTCATCATTGGCGGTGAAAATTCCTTGGATCTCGAGGCCCTTGCATGTGCAGACCCAAAGGGGTCCATGTGGACACGGTTCTGTACCATCTCCCTGGCCGTACTATGGATCGCTCATCTTATCACGGTGGTCAACATTCAACATGATCCGTGGTTCTTGATGCTGGTCGGAGGCATTGGCATGATGCACAACGTCATGGTAGCTGGGCTTCCGCGAACACCTGAAGCCTTTGGCATTCCTTTGAAACTTGAGGAGTGCATCCTTGATCGGAAAGTGATGCAGGCGCTAATGAAGGTTGAAGAAAGACATCCTCGCCTAGGCGCGAGTATGCTTCAGATTTTTTTCCCAGGAAAGCTGTTTCCAGACGAAGAAGCATTCTGGAAGAGGAAAGCGCAGGAGGCTGATCAGCAAGATGCCGCAAAGAAAGCTCCCAAGGAAGCCGCTGTACTCCAAGGTTCATCCTCGAGTCCAACAGTCATACCTTCAACTTCTCCCACTGGTTTGGTTTGACTACCGTGCTCTTCATACGTTGACGCCTGATTCATCGTTGATTTTGCTATTGTGATGTACGTACATGCCATGTCATTCAATTTTTACTGTTAATTCACTGGGTTCTGAGTCGATCGTTGTATATACCTCTGTAAAACCGCAACTGACTCAAATCGATTCTGACCCCCTTGGCCTGCCGCGGAACGAGGACGCTATGATGTTCAATCTCTTGACAACATTATTTCGTCGGTAAATGAGCAAGTATCCGTGCTGCGTCGCACAGCTTGTAAGTTCGACGACAAAGCGGCCGAGCCCAACTTCAAGCACAGGAGGTGCATTCAGCGAACATGAAACTTGCCATGTTTTGAGGAGCATCTATTCGTGAGCAACTTTTATTACCCTAATGTCGCACTTTTCGCTCAAATGACCTACATATCACAAGCCAATGACATCAAACTGTATGTGCAGAGATGATCATCAGACGAGTTTAACCCTCATTGTCCCGCTCTTCGCCTGAACACGTAGTATTTCTCTCTCGGTTGGCCCATACTTGTCCAACCGCAAGCCCTTGGGTGAAAGTAGGAAACGCTTCTGATACTTGCAGACAATCCTGTCCACACCGGGTGCTTCGCTCCCGCTCGCATCTACCCCTGTGACAAGAACAGCTGCACCTTGGACGAGCTCCCATGATGCAACTGGACTTGAAAGAAGTAAGGCATTGCATTCAAAGGGGTTGCTATCGCAATCAATTTCCACGTAAACTTCCTTCTCAGGAAGAAGCAATCGAACTGTTCGTTGCGCATCGACTAACGTTGTTGGGAAGTAGATGGCCGCATAATCTGCATGTAAGCCAGTGGGGGTTACACATGCATTTGCCACAAAACCGATGCCAGTGGAGTGCCCCATGAGCGTGCTAGGAGCCCAGGAAAATCCGAAATCTGAAAGCTTTTCTCCAGTCAGAAAGATTAGTTGGGAGGGAACTTTGCCCACAGCCAGGAGCAGTGACCTTATTCGCTGTTGCGGGGGAAGATTTACGAGCTCAGTAGCGTTTACGTTCAGAAGACCTGAGATGGCGAGAGTCTCATCTTCGGCTCTACTCGTTGTTCGATGCCGAAGGCAATATGCGACGTCAGCGATAGTGAATCCGTCGACCATGGTGAATGACTCGGAGTATCGCCTATACTTCGTGAGACGGAAGACTTCTGCCGCAAGAGAGAGCAGGAGCAAACCTCGAAGTCGAATCTCGTTGGCAGCAGGTCATCGATAGTGAGTGTGCCGTCATGGAATAAGAATACCAACTTGTTTGCGGGTAGCGCTTCCTGCAAGGTCCATAGTCGCTGCATCCAACCGGATGACAAAACTCTAAGTAACTTTTCCTCACGGGGAGCCATTATGGAACAAGAGCGTATTCCCGAATCCAGTACTAGCACCACATGAGCATCTTTGTAGGTTTTCGCCATCAAACCTATCGCCCGTTTTCTCAAATCCCGTACTTTGGGGACGCAGAGCGAATCAATCCAGAATGCCCCAGTGGGGATAAACCGATGGGTTGCGAGCACCAAAGCGTCAATCTGGCACGTCGGAAGTCCCTTTTCTGTGGTGCTCCCAAGACCATCAGCCCAGACATGAGAAATCGCAACGTAGGGGGTATCCGAAGAGGTTCCGACAACGAATGTGTTACATTGTACTTTGTTCCACTGAAGCACTGGTATGTGGCCTTGCGAAAGTAGTTCAGTAACGTCAGGGAAGGGCGGTTGGCTATACGTGCAGACGCAGGCGGATGTGGTATGGGGATTGGTGTAGCATTCGGAATTAATGTTATTTGCTGCACACTTCTCCCTGGTGCAGTCTGAGTGCAATTTAACCCCACCGCGAAGAAAGGGCCTTTGTGTACTCGCATAGGTCAATGTGCACACTCTCTCTGAAGCGATTCGAATGAGGTATGGGCACCATCCCGCTTCTTCCATTTGTTTTCGGTACAGACTGGTGGCGCCGACCACGAAAGACCACGATATAGGGCGAGGTTGTACCGATACTGGGAATGTGAGCTTGCCTTCCGTAAGGGCTTCTTCGATGGAAGCCAACTGCAAGAGGATCATCTCAAAGTCATCTCGTGGCAAACGCGCATGAAAGAAAGAACCGATTTCATGATGAAATTCGAGCGACAGGATTCTTTTCGCATGGGTCAGTGTGGTCTGGACATCGGCTGCCCACTGTTGACAATAATCCGTGTTCCCAGCTTCACGGATGCGATACTGCCAAGATCGCAGCAGCCCGTGTAAGTTATCGCTTGTTACGAAGACCCTGCCGTTATCCCCCTTTCTAAGCAGGATACTCTCTTCCACTTGTATCCTCATCACCGATTCCAACAACCCAAATGTGAGGTGACTCTGCGTGAGCGCAGCGTTTTTGAGGGAATCAGACTCGATTTCGTCAGCGATTCGCAGTTTGCAATATTCAGTAAAGGATACTTGAGGGTATCCATCATGCACTCCGCCCAGCCATATTGTGTCTTTGAAGAGGTTTCGATCCCTTATCCACTGGTCAGTGGATCGCCCGGCGGAATTCATACTCGCGGAAGGGTGGATCGAACTACAGAGACAATTAGGTTGAAAAAGTAGGACGGAACGAGGGTCCCACCTCAAAATAGTCTTTCTTGGGCTGAGAAGGCTGGCGTGTGGTGTTTTCGACATTCGCGTGGATCTCGACATGAAAGAGACGCTCAGGTCAAGGGTAAACCGTCGATATCCTTATTAGCGGTCCCGTACCGCGTTGCAGCAGATTGTGAAACCACGTATCGAAAGCGACGTTATGATCAGTACTAAACGCTAAGTCAGGTGCCTACGCTCTGCGCATTGTCCTCACAATATTTCCCTACTGTGAAATAAGAATTATATCAGAATATAGTAGAGTGCAATGGAGGGTGGAGTGGTCATCGACTCGGACCATGAGAGGCCCTAGGTTTTCATGCGCCTGCGATTCAAGCCCTGTAGAAGTCCTTGATCATGAGCTTCTAACATGCAGAAGAGTCGAGATCATCATTAATAGGTTTGGGGCAGAGGAAAAAGAACAGATTTTCTAAGGGAATGCACTCATACATGTTGGCTCTGCGAGATTATTTGATGCAATACCAGGGCGTACTACACGATGCAAGTCGTGGATCGATGAAGCCGTAGCGAGTCCTTTAGTCAACTCCGCAACTAATGGGGGGAGGGGGTCTATTCAACTCGTTGCATCGTACAGCTTCTGCATGGTTTCGTTGGCGATGGCCTGCAACTCCTGTTTCATGTCATCGCATTCCTCCTTTGAGGCTTCCTGTGAACTATCGAGCCAGTCGATGGTCTCGTTGACAGCAATTTCGAGTTTCTCGATGGAATTGCGGAGGTTGTATACATATGACTCGAGACCGTCCTTGGCCCGGATACAAGCAGCCGCAGCGTCATCCTCGGCTGTAAGCAAGTGTTGTTAGGGATAGCAGCAGACTTCAGCGGTCAGGATACATACCCTTGTACTTCTCGGCCTCCGAGACCATACACTCGATTTCCTCTTTCGACAGACGATCTTTGTCATTTGTGATCGTGATGCGGTTCGACTTGCCGGTCGTCTTGTCAGAAGCCGAGACGTTCAAGATACCGTTAGCGTCAATATCGAAAGTGACCTCGATTTGAGAAACGCCACAAGGAGCAGGTAGAATACCTGTGAGCCCGAACTTGCCCAGCAGGTTGTTGTCTTTTGTCCGCGCACGTTCACCCTCGTATACCTGAATCAAGATACCAGGCTGGTTATCCAAGTGTATGATCTCAGACCTCTTCGTCGGGGAAGTCGTATTGCGCTTGATCAGAGGCATCATCACACCACCAGCTGTCTCGATACCGAGCGACAAAGGGACAACGTCGAGAAGAAGGAGGTCCTGAGTCTTCTCTGAAGTGTCACCGGAGAGGATAGCCGCCTGGACAGCAGCACCGTAGGCAACCGCCTCGTCAGGATTAATGCTCTTGCAGGGCTCCATGCCGTTGAAGAAGTCGGAGACGAGTTTCTGGATATGAGGAATGCGGGCGGAGCCGCCGACCAAGACAATTTCATGTACGTTCGCCTTATCAATCTTCGAGTCACGAAGAACCTTGTCGATGGGCTCAAGGGTGCTACGGAACAAGTCCCGGCACAGTTCTTCGAAACGAGCACGCGTGAGGGATGTGTAGAAGTCGACGCCCTCGAAAAGGGAGTCGATTTCGATGGAAGTTTGGGTAGCGGAAGAAAGAGCACGCTTGGCGCGTTCGCAAGCGGTGCGGAGACGGCAGAGAGCACGAGGGTCGGATGAGATATCCAACTTGTGCCTGCGCTTGAACTCCTGGACGAAGTGGTTGACAAGGCGGTTGACGAAGTCCTCACCACCCAAGTGCGTGTGACCAGCGACGGCCTTGACCTCGAGGATACCCTCCTCGATTGTCAAGAGGGAGACATCGAAAGTTCCACCGCCGAGATCGAAGACGAGGACGTTGCGTTCGCCAGTCACCTTCTTGTCCAAACCGTAAGCGACGGCAGCGGCAGTCGGCTCGTTGATGATACGGAGGGCGTTCAAACCCGCGATAGTGCAGGCGTCCTTGGTAGCCTGCCGTTGCGAGTCATTGAAGTATGCGGGTACAGTGACGATCGCATTGGTAACGGTGTATCCAAGGTACTCCTCAGCGGTCTCCCTCATCTTCGTGAGGATCATGGCCGAGATTTCCTCGGGCGTCTGCACACACCAAAGTTAGATAAAAATCAGTTGGAGACTATTAAGTGTCTACTTACGAATTCCTTGGTCTCACCACGGTACTCCACCTGGATGTAGGCCTTGTTCCTCTTGCCGACGACCTTGAAGGGGAAGTGCTTGATGTCAGCCTGCACTTTCGGGTCGTCGAACTGGCGGCCCATGAGAAGCTTAGCGTTGAATACACTGAGCAGACGTTGGCACGCGACATGAAAAGATAAAACGACAATGGGATAACTCGCGTGTTATGAGGGTTCATAGCGACCTGGTTCTTTGCTGCATCGCCGATCAGCCGTCTATTGTGAAGGAAAGCAACAAATGAGGGTGTCGTCCGGTTACCCTGGTCGTTAGAAATGATCTCAACACGATCATTCTGCCAAACACCGACACAGCTGTAAAAGTGGGCAATCAGATCATCCCGAGGGAAACGACGGAACGAGTTGGTACGAGTATGTCGTTCCCAAATCGATGCCGATGGCTTTTGGAGGCGACATGTCTAACGAAGACCGATTCCTTGCGAGTCGTGACCGTGATTGAAATTCTGGGAGAAGAAAGTCAAGGCGCCTCAGGTAAGCAAAATGCCACAGTGAAAGCCGCCGTCAGAGTTGCTGTATCATTCCAAGGATCCAGGGGCCGACTTGGTCTGCAGTACGTACCTGTAACGAATCGCGGCTCGTAACGCCTCGGATTATACCTCTTCACTTCGCCTCGGAATTTACTTAGTCTACTCTCCTGTCAATGTTTCTTTCTTCCCCTTTGTTTTCTCTTTTTAGTTACTCGTTTGTCTCCCGCCGCACTCTGAACGTATATAAACCCTTAGTACTTGATGTATTCTCCTCAGTTGTTCTCAAACAGAGACCTTGGACAGTTCTATCGCGAGCCCTCTAAGCCTCACCTCTGCCGAGAATCGACTACCGTGTGGCCGAAAACTACCCTTTCCGTCACATATTTTGAACTGCCTTTAACCTCTCTACTTACTCCCTAAACCAAACTCGACTTTGACGTTGCCCGCTCGTTACTGGCTTGATCACCCGGTGCGTAGTCGCTTCGCCAAACCCGTTACTGATGTCTTCTTCTCCGTTTAACCCCAAAGCTATTAACGAAGAGATACGGCGCCGTTTCTGGTCCTTCGAGCCAGAACAAGGCGGCCCTATCCGATTTGGTGGGATTACTGGAATCGACCATGACGTAGACGTACCTACCGAGTCAGTTATCCCATCAGCTCACGAACCCTCTGGATTCGTTAGGACACAGGGCGATGCCCTAAAAGGCCGCGCCGACCTTGGAAACCCCGAGGAAAGCGTGAACGACGTGCTGAGAGATGCCGTCGAGCAGCCGGTCCACGAGCTCGGGAGCACGCCACGCGGCTGTGCCCCAGACCCCCCAGTATCGACTGGAGAGGAAGTAGAAGCGCACGCAGAACCAGGCGAGGGCTTTGAGAAGCCACGCTCGCCTGCACGAAGTACTGTATCGATAATTAGGACGTCAGTACTGTTAGACCAGAACCGCTGGCCCGCATGGATGCGCGACGAACCCGAAATAGACCCAAAGTCCGAGAATGCAAATAAGTTCAGTCCTAAGCTGTTATGGTCAGACCTTGTACAGAATGAGGAAGCGTTAAAGAACTCTGTTCCCCAATGGTATGGAATACCGATTACAAATGACCACGAGAAAGATAAGACTATAAGTAAACCGGCTTCAGAAAGAAGCACGCCGAAACTCACCAAGGACAGGAAGGAAAAGTGGAGGGCCTCCACTCCTGTTGAAGTTGCAAGAGAATTACCTATCGACGAAAGCGGTCCAGAAGCAGTGGAACCTGCTGAACATATGATTACCAAACTGAAAGAGGCCGGCCTGGTCGAGCAGCTCGACAGTGCTGAGGCGGTGATCCGCCAACAGCAGGCCATCATCGAGTCCTTAAAACGACAGAAAAAGCGTGAGTCGATAAAGCCAGGACCTTCGGGACTCAGCGCTGAACAGAAACAATGCACGCAAAAGGAATTCACCGCTGACACTAAGCCGAGTTCCGAAGTGGTAAATCAGCCAGAACCGCTTAATCGTGAAAAGAGTGTAAAGACGCACCGTCAGAAGAGTAAAGGAAACCCGAATAAAGAAGCTCAAATTGCCCGAGCATCGTCTGTATTCCCGCGCGAGAGCACCGTACTTCGTGCGATGCATGGGGACCCTAGTGATAGCAGTAGTTCGTCAGATTCTGATGACACAGAAAAAGGACGACGCGGACCTAACGATAACCCACCACAACGACGACCCATAGCACCGAGTGAATCATCAGATTCTGATAAAGATGAACCATCGTCGTCATCTGAAAGCGACTTCTCGTTCGGATCGGATTTCCTAGACGAAGAACCCTCGTCTATACTTACCACCGACTCAGACAACACTAAAGCCCGTAAACGTGAAAAGAAACGCCGCTACCGTGCTAAGTTAAACAAATTAAAGTACCAGCAGTCATTCTTGAAAGAAGATCCTCCGTTTGCCTACCGCGGCGAGATACAAGTTGGCTTGTTTAAGAAATGGTGTCGCGAGTTGCGCGACTGGGTGAAACGAGCCCGTCTAGACCGAAAGAAAAGTATCAAAGTCGCGGGAAAGTACCTTGACGGACGTGCTTACCGATTCTACGAACGAAACGTTCTCGACCTCAAAAAGAAGTATAACCTCGCGACATTCTTTGAAGAACTCTTCGACTACGTGTTTCCTGCTGACTTCCGAATGCAGCAGCGTGACAAATTTGATGCGTGCCGGCAAGAGGGACGCTCCGTCCTAGACTTCCTCAGAAAGCTTCAAGAAATAGCGGACACTGTCGGAGATATCAGTGACAAGGATATCGTTCTAGCGTTCTGGAGAAGGTGTCAACCTTACTTACGAGCAGAACTCACCCGAAACGGCTACGACGCGACCACCATCTCAATCGTTACTCTAGAATCAGAGTGTGTAAGGTACGAAAAGGCAAAACGTGTTATCGATGAGGATCGTAACCGTAGGCCTCAGCAATCACGTGACCGAAATTACACGTCTCGTAGGCAAAGTACGGATCAGCTGAGTACTGCATCTGTTAAAACAACGAACGTACCCGGCAGTATTGCTAATAACGGGCGACCCGTGAGTAACCGCAACCCTCCGAAGACTTCTAACTCTCAGCAACCGGCCTCGAGCGACAAAGAACGCAAACGACGCCTTCGTGCCGAAGGGAAATGTTTCAACTGCGAAGGTACTGATCATATTGAACGGAATTGCCCAAAGCGGTGGCAGACCCAGGGAAAACGAAAGGGACCCCATGTACGTCTAAACAACATTGACCTATCCCCAGCAGAAGTCAGGCTTGCCGCCATCGAAGAAGGCACCGACTTGGGACTTTTCGCCATCAGCACAACCTGTTCAGAGACGACAGAACTTCGACAAGCGAAAAGGGATCTCGTTAAGGCACGAGCACTATCTACTCTATATGACGCCGTGCCACTAACCCTTGACCAAGATATTGACCCAGGAAACTCTCCATTCCAGCCCGGGCGCTTCACGATAGAGGATTATGGCGGCCCAGATACGTACTTACTTTCCGACCATTACACGCTCGACAATCATATCGTGTATTATGAAAACCTCATAGACCCAGAATTTGACATCGTGCGTTGGCTGCATATACAGAAAACTAAGTGCTACGACGAATTGGTCTTCGACAGACGAGAGTCACGCTGGCACGGTCCTACGCCCGCTATCCCAGAATGTCTAAGAGAGGCCCCGTTGACTTGCGCAGCTATGATATCAGGAAACGTCGACGGAAACCACTCTGCCGGAACTAATGCAATTGAACGGAACGCCGCCCGAATCAAAGGAGTCACAAGGCTACTGCCAAAACCGACCGTGGTCGTGGTTCGCATTAACAACAAACCATGTCGAGCTCTGCTCGACTCCGGATCATCATCCGATTTTATTTCTACGACGCTGGTTGATCAATTACAGTTGACCTTGGACGTCCTTGACAGGCCATTAAATCTCCAACTCGCAGTCTCGGGATCTCGGAGCAAGGTAAAAGCCACCACAACTCCGTGGATCACTTATCAGAACATTCACGAGAAACGGACCCTGGACGTAGTCAACATTGACTCGTATGATCTCATCTTAGGAATGCCGTTCCTATTCCAGCATCAGGTACTCCTCGGGTTCAACCCAGCGCAAGTGACAATACGAAGCGACGCATCACTCCCTATTCGAGGAGTGCAAACGATCGCATTGGAGTCTCACGCGGCCGAGATTTTGGGAGACGAGAGGGGAAAACTTCGAGAAGAGTTGCGGGCGTATGCAAGAGACATCTGTAAGGAAGCAATCGAAACCCCGCTACCCCCTCTCCGCGATATTAACCATGTTATTCCCCTTATTGACGAAAATAAAGTCTACTCGTGGAGACCCTCTCGCTGCCCCGAACCCCTCAAACCTCTTTGGCGCGCGAAACGTGATGACTATATTCGAACGGGGCGTTGGGAATTCAGTAGCGGTACTAATGCGATTCCTATGCTAATGCTAAAGAAAGCTACGAAAGATGGCAGCCTCCGTCTACGCACCGTCATTGATACTCGTGAACGAAACGCTAACACTCGAAAGTTAGCCTCGCCACTCCCAGATATGGAGGCCATCCTCCGTAATGTAGTCTCACACCCCTACAGATCCCTACTCGATGGTAAAGACGCATATGAACAAATTCGGGTCAGACCTGAGGATGTCCCGAAGACCTTATTTACCACTCCCGACGGAACAATGATAAGTCATGTCATGCAAATAGGAGATTGCAATGCTGGCGCTACCTATCAGTCCTTAATGAATCATATCTTCGCACCACATATCGGAGTTTTCATGGACGTTTATCTTGATGACATCGTAATCTATTCCGACACCCTGGAAGATCATGTCGTCCACGTGAAAATCGTTATTGACATTCTACGGAAACACAAGTTTTATTTGAGCGAACATAAACTGCAATTTTTTGTAGATGAATTACGAATACTAGGTCATGTAATCGACCATGACGGAATCCGCATGGACCCAGACAAAGTCGATAAAGTGGTCAGTTGGAAAACGCCGACCAACAAAGACTTACTGGCAGGATTTATCGGCGCCGTTGGATACCTCGCACCGGGCTGTGAAGGCGTTCGAATTCCACTTGGATACTTACACAAACTCGCAGCGCCAAACGCGCCATGGCGATGGTCCTTCACAGAACAGCGTGCGTTTGATCTGGTAAAAGAATTGGTGGATAAGCACCGAGGAACACGGCGTAAGGCAATTGATTACTCACCGGGTCACCTGCCCATAAACCTCTCGTGCGACGCGTGCCTGTCAGGGGGTAGTGGTGTACTTTGGCAGGGCGAGACCCTCGAGAAGGGAAATATTGTTGCCTTCTGGTCAGGCAAATTCAACCCTGCGCAACAAAATTATCCCGTGCATGAACAAGAACTGTTAGCTATCGTAGAGTCCCTGAAGCGCTTTCAACACTTACTGCAAGGAACGAGATTTCGGATATTCACAGACCACAAAGGTCTTGAATGGATCCAGACACAGCGAAAGTTATCGCCACGTCAAGCTCGCTGGCTCGAAACACTAGCCGACTTCGACTTTGACATTATTCACATCCCTGGAAAGACGAATGTCATCGCGGACGCACTGAGTCGAATCTATTCTGACGAACCGAAGGGCACTGTAAGAGCAGCGAGTGAATTTGTCAGCGCCGAGGAGGAACACGCACCTTCCAAACTGATGCTAAACTTAGTAACGGCGCCCCTATACACAGGTTCCCCAATTTTCCTTGGCGCGACAAAGAAACAATCTGGGGCACGCGAGGCATTTCCTAATGCAAAGCGAGTGATCCTTAAGTTGCCGGAAGAACCAACACGATCACTGGAGGGCGGGAGTCCGGAGACATTAGACTCACCTGCCGAACGTATGGTTCCTGACAACAGTGACAGGACAACAGAACCGGACACGTCACCCGAAGGAAATGACACCTGTCAGAATAACGTAGACCACCCGGAACCACCACGTGACCGCGAGGAACCGACGTCACTACCCGACTTCATAACAATGGTAGAGCAAGGAATAAATATCTGTGAGGATATACGCCATCAGTATAGTCAGGACACATTCTTCTCGGACGTTGTTAAGCAGCCTAAGAATTACAAAAACTTTGAAGTTGACAACGGTCTAATATACCTGAAAGACAAGGGACAAAGAGTACTGTGTATACCGGACATTAGACTAGGCACCCGTCGCCTGCGCGAGATCCTGATCTCGCATGCTCATTCCATATTAGCGCACCTCGGACCCAGTAAAACAACCAATTATCTACGGGACAATGTCTGGTGGAAGGGAATCAATTCCGACGTCGATAGCTTCTGCAAGTCGTGCACTATCTGCCAAGCGTCGAAGCCAAGTAACCACCCTAGCTACGGACTACTAGAAACCTTAGACGTCCCTAGTTACCCCTGGGAAACAATTGGTATAGATTTTGTCGGCCCCTTACCGGAATCTCGGACACTTAACGGCACGTTTGACATGATACTAGTCATTATTGATTACCTAACAGTGATGGTGCACCTCGTACCAACGAAACAAACATACCGTGCGAAGGATGTCGCCGAGGTAATGTTCGACAGAGTATACAAGCATCATGGCATGCCGCGGAATATCATTAGCGACAGAGATTCATTATTTACGAGCACGTTCTGGAATAAGCTCAATGAGTTAACCGGTACTGAACTACGAATGTCATCTAGTTTCCATCCTCAAACAGATGGAATTACAGAACGAGCGAACCGCACTATTACACAAATGCTACGCTCATGTATATCCCCAAATCAGAAAGACTGGGCTAGTAAGTTACCGGCAATCGAGTTTGCTATGAATTCTGCACGCTCGGAAACAACCGGATTTACTCCATTTATGCTAAACTATGGACGAACCCCGAGATCTATGATATGGGAAACTAACTCAGAATTCCCAGGAGTACGAGTATTCGCTCAGCGGATGAAAAATGCCATATCACAGGCTCACGACTCTATCATAGCTGCTCGCGTGAAGCAGACAACTATGGCTAATCGTAGACGCAGAGACGCACCGTTTGTCAAAGGTGACTTAGTATATCTGTCGACAGCTAATCTCGCGCTACCGAAGGGACATGCCCGAAAGTTGACTCCAAAGTTTATCGGTCCGTACAAAATCATCAATGACTACCGGAATAATACCTTCGTGCTAGACCTGCCACCGGAACTGAAACAGCGAGGGATCCACCCCGCTTTCCACGCTAGTTTGCTCCGAATTCACGTACCTAACGATGACCGCCGCTTCCCTGGTAGACAACTTCCACAGGTCGTAGGAATCGGACAGGTCGAAAACCTGTCTGTGAAGCGGATAAGTGATCACCATGGAAAAGGAGGTGAGTCCCTATTCCAAGTCGAGTACTCAAGCGGCGACAATGTATGGCTACCGTTGCACGAGGTATCCCACCTCGAAGCCTTCTCTCAGTATCTCGAGGCACTCAATGTCTCCAACGCCAACGATCTCCCTCGACGCACGAGCCCATCACAGGACATCCCCTTATTCGTGGTCTCCGCGGACGACAACGACGCCTGCCGCCAAGCGTTCGACATTATCGATCGCCTGCTGACAACCGACGACTGGGCCACCCCGTCAGTCCCAGCCGCCTCTCGCTCCTCGGCCTTTGCTAACACCCCTGTCCGAACCCGAAAGGTATATAAAAGATGAACGAAAGGTGCTCGTCCAACTCAACACCCCCCTCGTTTAACAATGCACTTCACTCCCCTCGAGCTCGAACGCTTCCGTGCAACGGCTACAGCCATCCGTGATGGCTCCTTCGACATCAAACGAGACGTCGTACCTCCCGGATACGTCAATTTCTGTGTCCTCCACGCCGACGACCCAGACCCGTTCCTACGGTACCCACTGCCTCCCGCGTTCGGCCATGCACGCACTGCCCCGACGAAGAAACCCAACCAGACTCGTCGCGGGAAACGAGAATCGGGTTATCTCACCCGAGTAATATTTGACCGGTTTGCAGCGGACACGGCCACTCAGCGAGCTAACGCTAGTCACGGAAAGAAGGACTATCGCCGCCCTGGCCCATATAAGCTCAAAGGACGCAGTGGAGGGCGCAACGAAAATAGGGATGACCAAAAAGGAGGACGTCCCAAGTTCTTCAAGAATCGCTCTCGTGACTTCCGAAAGGACGGACAAAAGGCTCCCCGTACTAACGGCACCCCAGCGCCCGACTTCGCCGCACTCAACGACACTGCTAATGACCCCTTCCATGGATTCCACAACCTCGTCCCGAGCGTAGACGACATGTTCAAAGAATTAGAAATTAACTCCTCTATCGACGGTTCTCAAACCACCCCCGTCGCCTCTACCGCAGGTCCTTCCACAGGTTGGACCTTCGTACTGATCCTTCTTGTGAATCTGCTCACATGCCTCATAGCCGCTACCTCCCCTATGAACAGTGTAGCGAACGATTGATCTTCTCTACTAAGATCAGGAGGGCGAATGTAACGAATCGCGGCTCGTAACGCCTCGGATTATACCTCTTCACTTCGCCTCGGAATTTACTTAGTCTACTCTCCTGTCAATGTTTCTTTCTTCCCCTTTGTTTTCTCTTTTTAGTTACTCGTTTGTCTCCCGCCGCACTCTGAACGTATATAAACCCTTAGTACTTGATGTATTCTCCTCAGTTGTTCTCAAACAGAGACCTTGGACAGTTCTATCGCGAGCCCTCTAAGCCTCACCTCTGCCGAGAATCGACTACCGTGTGGCCGAAAACTACCCTTTCCGTCACAGTACCGTACCGTTCACGTTTGTATCTTGGTCACGCGGTGTTGACTTTTTTGTGCAAAATGTCAACACGAACAAATATGCGCCTGATTAGCTCGGCCTAATAGCAACAACTCAGGTAATGCCGACATTCCTCGCCATTATCCCCATTTCTGAGCGGGTGCTCCCTTGCACTTGTATCCTCATCACCGCTTCTAACAAACCAAATTATGTGAGGTGATTCTGCATGAATGCTGCGTATTTTTTTTGGATCAGACCTAATCTCGTCGGTGATTCGACACTTGAGGGTATCCATCATGCACTCCGCCTAGCCATATTGTGTCTTTGAAGAGGTTTCGATCCCGTATCCACTGGTCAGTGGATCGCCTGGCGGAGTTCATGATGGATTGAACTACAGAGACAGGGTTAGGTTGAGAAAGTAGGACGGAACGAGGGCCCCACCTAAAAGTAGTCTTTCTTGAGCTGAGAAGGTTGGTGTGTTCAAAATATTCTGCTGGGCAGTGTTTTCGACGTTCGCGTGGATCTCGACATGAATTCAGCGACGCTCAGATCATAGGGTAAACCGTCGATATCCTTATTAGTGATTCCGTATCGCATTGCAGCAGCCACGTATCGAAAGCGATGTTATGATCGCTGGTGCAGCTACGCTCTGCGCATCGTCCTCACAATATTTCCCTGCCGAATTATATCAGAATATAGTGGAATGCAGTGGAGGATCAACTGTAAGAGGCCCTAACTTTTTATGTTTCTGCGAGTCAAGCCCTGCAGAAGTCGGGACAGAACGACGTCATAGGTTTACGACGGAGGAAAAATAATCGATTTTCTAAGGAAATGTGCTATGCAGCATACGTATGTATTGGCCCTGCAAGATTATTCGACGTGGTACTACAGCGTACCTGGCACCAAATGTAAGTTGTGGATCGACAAAGGCGTAACGAATCAACGAATCCTTTTACTCAGCCATCTGCTAGATCATCTTCCTAAGGAAGCCACGCCGCGCCATACAGCTCTTGCATGATTTCGTTTGCGACAGCCTGCAACTCCTTCTTCTTGTCATTGTACTCCTCCTTCGAGGCCTCCCGTGAGCTGTCGAGCCAGTTGAAGGTCTCGTTGACAGCGGCTGCAAGTTTCTCAGTGGAGTGACGGAGGGTGTATGCATATGACTCAAGACCATTTTCGGCTGTCAACAATCGTTGTAGGGACGACGGCAGATTTCAAGGACCAGCCATACATACCCTTGTACTTCTCAGCCTCGGTGACCATGCGCTCGATTTCCTCCTTCGACAGGCGACCGTTGTCATTTGTGATCGTGATGCGCTTCGACCTGCCGGTCGTGCAGTCGGAAGCCGAGACGTTCAAGATACCGTCAGCGTTGATATCGAAAGTAACCCTGATCTGAGGAACACCACGTGGCGCAAGTGGAATACCAGTGAGCTCGAACTCGCCGAGCAAGTTGTTTTCCTTGGTCCGTGCACGTTCACCCTCGTATACCTGAATCGATACACCAGGCTGATTATCCGAGTGCGTGGAGATGACCTCAGACCTCGTCGTCGGGACATTCATGTTGCGCTTGATCAGGGGCGTCATCACACCACCAGTTGTCTCAATACTGAGCGATAAAGGAACGACATCGAGGACTAGGAGGTTCTGTATCATCTCTGACGTGTCGCCAGAGAGGATAGCCGCCTGGACAGCAGCACCATAGGCGACCGCTTCATCAGGGTTAATGCTCTGGCAAGGCTTCTTGCCGTCGAAGAAGTCGGAGACGAGTTTCTGGATACGAGGAATACGGGTGGAGCCACCAACCAAGATAATTTCATGTACGTTCGCCTTATAAATCGTTGAGTCACGAAGAACCTTCTCGACGGGCTCAAGGGTACTATCGAACAAGTCCTGGCACAATACTTCGAAGCGAGTACGAGTCAGGGAAGTGTAAAAGTCAATGCCCTCGAAGAAAGAGTCAATTTCGATAGAAGTTTGTGTGGCGGAAGAGAGAGTACGCTTGGCACGCTCGCAAGCAGCGCGGAGACGGCGGAGAGCACGAGGGTTGGATGACATATCCTTCTTGTGCCTGCGCTTGAATTCCTGGACGAAGTGGTTGACGAGACGGTTGTCAAAGTCCTCACCACCCAAGTGGGTGTCACCAGCAGTGGCCTTGACCTGGAGGATGCCCTCCTCGATTGTCAAGAGGGAGACATCGAAGGTTCCACCGCCGAGATCGAATATGAGGACGTTATGCTCGCCAGTCACCTTGTCCAAACCGTAAGCGACGGCAGCGGCAGTTGGCTCGTTGATGATGCGAAGGACGTTCAAACCCGCGATGGTACCGGCATCCTTAGTAGCCTGCCGTTGTGAGTCGTTGAAGTATGCGGGCACAGAGACAACTGCACTGGTGACGGTGTATCCAAGGTACGCCTCAGCGGTCTCCTTCATCTTCGTAAGGATCATGGATGAGATTTCCTCGGGCGTCTGCGCAAACCAGACTTAGATAAAAATTTGTTGCAAACGATCAAGTATACACTTGCAAATTCCTTGGTCTCGCCACGGTACTCCACCTGGATGTAGGGCTTGTTCCTCTTGCCGACGACCTTGAAAGGGAAGTGCTTGATGCCAGCCTGCACTTTCGGGTCGTCGAACTTGCGGCCGATGAGACGCTTAATGTCGAATACACTAAGCGAACGTTGGCACGCGGCATGATAAGATAAATCGACAATGGTACAACTCGCGTGTTATGAGGGATGATAGCGGCCAGGTCCTTGGCCGCATCGCCAATCAGTCGATCATTGTCAAGGAAGGAGACATATGAGGGTGTCATCCGGTCGCCCTGGTCGTTAGCAATGATTTCAACACTGTCATGCTGCCAAACACCGACACAGCTGAAAAGAAAGGGGGGAGATTATAGGGAAACGACACAACGAGTTAATACGCACGAGTAGGACGTTCCTAAATCGATACCGATGGCTCTGGACATGTCTAACGACTAAGCCTGATTATCTGAGGGTGGTGACTGTGCACGAGAAGAAAGTGCAGGCGCCTGATAAGCAAGATGAAGCCTCCATGAAAGCTGCTGTGCTCCAAGAATGTGTACTCTCGAGTGGTCCGGATCCGCGGTAAACTCGGGAACTGGCCTGCGTACTTACAGTAAGCTCACGTGCCCAATTGCCATACCTAAGCTCGTCAGTACTTCAGTAATGATGTACATGCGTACCATCTTATCTCTTGATAGTGACTGTATTCACTGCGACTGACTCCGAGTCTAATCCTGACCACCTTGGCTTGACCGGCCCTGGAGGACGCCATGTCAATGTTTCGACACTATGATGGCCGTCTTTGACTGGAAAATACTTCATTTTTGGTCGTCCAGAAACGAGAAAACATCCATGCCACGCTGCACGACTTGGACGCTTATGCCTTGTATCTTAATGTGAGTGAGTATATTGTACAAGGTGTAAGTAGGGCAAATCATTATCAATCCTCAAAGCACGGTCAGACCTGCCTCGGATTTGCTCACGCAAGTATCCAAGTCCGAAAGGACTCCTGAATCCTTATCCGCGGCATTTGTATGCAAATAATATAATAGCCATGCGTCCCAAAAAGTACGGTCGACGCTAGACAACGCTCATGATTCCCATGCGGGCATCCTCGAGGGACTGCGTGAACGCGACCTGGCAGACGATCGAAGAAACCAAGACGCGTGAGCTGCTGTTCCCCAATAGCTGCAGGCTGGCATCACTGTAGGGGAAAGTAGTGAGGGGTCACTGAGATACGGGGCACCGGCAGAAAAAAAAAAAAGTCGAAGGGTAACATACATATGTACATTGTATTCGATGCGATACTACAACGTGGTACCAAATCCGAAAATCGTGGATCCGCGAAGGCGTAGCGGATCAACGAGTCCTTTACTCATCCTGGAAGCCACCGGTTTGATCAGTTGCACCATACAGCTTCTGCATGATTTCATCGGCGACAGCTTGTAACTCCTGTTTCATGTCATCGTACTCCTCTTTCGAGGCTTCCTGTGAACTGTCGAATCAGTTGATAGTCTCGTTGACGGCAGATTCGAGTTTCTCAATGGAATCGCGGAAGACATATGGATACGAGCAGCCTCTTCCTTGGCTGTAAGCAAGTATTTTTACGGGATAACAGCAGATTTCAGGGAGGAGGTGCTGCGCATCAACCATCATCGTTTCGAAGCTGTGATTTCCGGAATATATTCCGCAAAGGATACTTAAGAGTATTCGCCGTGAATCTGCCCAGCTATCATATTTGTGTCTTTGAAGAGGTTTCGATCCATTGTGAACTGGTGACTAGATCCCTTTGTGAAGTCATGAAGATGATGAAATTTCTTGGGCTAGTACCTGGTGTGATCAATCATCAGAATGCTCTTCTAGACAGAGTCTTCGAGTTTAATGTGGAAATCGACATGACGAATTCACGATACTCAACCTGAGATAGACTGTCAGTATCCTTATCGGCGATTCCACCATCACAACGCAGTTTGCGACATCATGTATTGAAACTATCGTTTGTACCGAAGGACCAAAATAATTAGCAGAAGGGAATACCAAGTCACATCCTAAATAGGAAGTACAAGCATTGGTCACGGCATGATCGTAGTATTCTTCAACATTTCCCCAACATTTCCCTGTGCTTATTTCAATGAGAAATATATACATCGGGCCAGAGTGGCATACAACGGAGGCCTGTCACCGCGCTGGAGTAGAGTGGTCAAGAGGCAAGCCTCGACGGTCCCATCTATGAACCATATCTCCAAACTTTAACCTCTGTGGAACTGAACTGAACCTACAACTGCGGCCCGCGGGTTGTGTGTACCAGTGAATATCAGAGGCAATCTCAAAGAATTACTTGTAACAAGCACACTTACATCCAGGCTGAGATGCGCACTATTTCACCGAATCTATAGACCGGGTATTAGATTTGTCGCCTTGAATCGTTCGCCGAGCTGTGGCCACTTGCCCTCTTGTGTGTCGAAGGTGTACTTCACGAACATGGCGCACAAACGTGTGGCGAATAACTTTTTTGACACACCCTTTCCACTCGCAACGGATCACCGCCTTACGAGACTTATTCTCTATGCCATGGCCAGCAAAATGTCTCGGAACTGAGACACAACTAATCTCTTGCAAACATAATGTTCCCTCTATGCCCGGATAGAGGCATCGGGCTGTCGGGCAGTTCGCGTACTGAGTGTCCTGTAAGTATGATGTTGAATGAAAGTGTGACACGATAAATCTACTGCCACAAGGAATTGGGCAAATGTTACTTACATTAGCCGGGGCCCCCGCTCCCTGCACTGCATCTCGATGAGGCCCAGTGTGAGCGTCACCCACTTGGGCTAATCCCAACTCTGTATTCCGAGTGATATTATTAAGCCTGGAAGTTATGCTGGGATGCAACACTTGACTTGGTTGCACAGAGTCGCCGATCGAATACGACCTGCCGCCGAGTCCTTCTGCCTTGTCAGGCTGAAGCCAAAGGCGAAACGAAGCTGACGGCTGACCTTGTAGTGATAGATCTTCACCCAGACGCATAGAGCTCAATGCGTTAGGGTCGAATTTCTATGCTCACTTTGAGCAAACACGAGATGATCTACAAAGGTTAACGCACGGCTCGAGTGGGCGGCAGGTAAGTGTTCCCCACGGCACCGTCAAGTGTATAGGATCTACTTGACCGGTGAGACCTGGGAAGCGTTGAACAGGGGACAGTCGGGTTAGGGTGGTCAGGATGCACAGACGATTTGTGCAGATAAGGACGCATTTTTGCCTTGGAAAAGACCCCCACTCCTGCCCCCATCTTTTTATAAGACCAGTTGTTGTATAGGCGCCGTTAGAGGGCACCCTTCAAATATACTTGGGACGACGGTGGAAGTGAGGGTACTCACGCAGTCAAACTTTATTCAAACCTAGCACGGAACCATAACTCCCTCTTTTAGCCGGATAAGAAATAAAAGGAAATATGAGTAACCTCGAGTTGATCAGGCCCTGATCACAGAGGGTGCCAATACGGTGCATTAAAAGGCGCAGGCCTATGACGTGCCCGGAAGATCACGTGCTTTCTTATTACAACTTGTTCGGTTACTTCTTTAATGGACGCCGCCAGAAATTGGGCAGACACGCCGTAGTAGTTATAGTTTAGACCAGCTAGCTTGCGCCGCCACTGCTCACATGGAAGTCAATCAGTTGGTGGCAGGTTCCCAAGATGTGATGACGTACGTAGGCACCTTACGCCCTGACGAACGCATCTGAACAAGTTATGAATTGGTAGGGGCACACTATAATCGTTGAAACGTTGATCAGTACTTCAGTGATAACCACTGGCGGACCCACAACCGTCCAAGTCAAGTTCCAGTCAATTTGCAAGATGGCTGAATTACAGCGCCCGCTTCCTACAGTTTTTGAATCGTTATCAGCGCTGGTTGCCAACACGTGTCCGTTACGGTCCTTAGCGGTTTGCACTTGGGTTTGCAGATGGGGCCGCAGAACTCCCATGCCGCCGAGCCAGTGTCAGTTTATTCCAAAACGTAAGTATCTGCTTTTATTCCCACGCTTTTTTGTACGTCGTTGGTTTTTACTTTTTGTGTCCCTGTGGAACTTACATTCCAAATGGTCCAAAAGATTGGGACAGGAACATGCATGCTGGAGCATTTCGCATCATTATAGTAAGTGCTTGATCGAACCTGGTTTTATGGAATTGGCCTTATGTCGTGTACAAATACCGTTCGAGTCGAGTCCCCGTGCCACCCACGGCACTAGCACCAACAAGGAAACATGCTCCCGGGCATTTCGCATCAGCTGCAACCAACGTTACTTATAGAAAGTGCTTGATCGAACCTGGTTTATGGAATTGGCCTTATGTCGTGTACAAATACTGTTCGAGTCGAGTCCCCGTGCCACCCACGGCACTAGCACCAACAAGGAAGCATGCTCCCGGACCTACCACTTTCATAACGTCAAACAACCTGCTGTAGGATTTTTTATTAATACCGTAAGGCAATCATGGCTGCTTGGTAGTCCCAATAAGATCAAGCTTCACTTGGAAGAGCTCTGCCGGTGTGGCATGCTCACGTTGACAGCACTTGACCACCTTCCTTTTTCCATCATGAGATCGGAATCTGACATGGACAATCCATTTACAGATTTCATTCCGACTTCCACGAAGGGGAAGAGGATTAATATATGTCTGCCGGAAATGTGCCGCGCCGGACGTGCAGGCACAATCCCTGTAACCCAACCTCTTAAACCCATTTGCAAAATGTTTGACAGTAGATGCTTGAGGGTTGTAATTAGCTAACAAAATAAAATACACTGAGGTAGCACTCAGTCCCATATGAACTGCCTCAGGACCACCTAACCACTTCTGCATATCGATTTCGTTCACACTACCGGCGCTACAATTACATAACACAACGGGCTGCCAGTTCCACAACCCACACATAGTTACCGAGCACCGTATGTCTAGCGAAGACAGGTTCGAAGAAAGGGGTTGTCCGTCCTTCCTGCCACATCGGATTTGCTCAAGAAAGTATTCGAGTCCGAGAGGGATGGATCCTTATCGGTATTTGTATCTAAATAATGAGCCATCATGCGTGCTAACTAACTTGGGTATGGTCGGCACTAGACAACGTTCTTCATTTCCATGCGGGCATCCTGCATGAACGTGCTCTGGCAGGCGATCGCAAAAAACCAACACGCGCCAGCTCGCATTCACCACAAGCTGACATCACTGTAGGAGAAAGTAGCGAGGGGTCAGCTAACGGAGGTATGGGGTACGGTCGACAGCAAAGAAGGAATAAAGTTTCGAGAGAAATGCGAGATGTAACATACACTACGTGACCCTGTCGTGCGGTACTACCCACATCCAAGCCATGGATCCACGAAGGTGTAACGAACCAACGAGTCCTTCACTCAACTTCCTCAACTGATGATCCATCCTCCTAGGGAAGCCACCGGATTAATCGGCTGTATCATACAGCTTCTGCAAGATTTCGTTGGCGACGGCCTGTAACTCGTGTTTCATGTCATCGTACTCCTCTTTTGAGGCTTCCTGTGAACTGTCGAGCCAGTTGATAGTCTCGTTGACAGCAGTTTCGAGTTTCTCCATGGAATTGCGCAAGTCGTATGCATACGACTCAAGGACCGTTCTTGGCCTGGATACGAGCAAGCCGTAACCTCGTCCTCGGCTGTAAGCAAGTATTACTAGGGATAATAGCAGATTTTCAGGGGGAGGAATACATACTCTTGTACTTCGCGGCCTCCGAGATCATGCGGTCGATTCCTGCCTCGATAGACGACCGTTGTCATTAGTGATCGTGATGCGGTTCGACCTGCCGGTGTTTCTGTCAGAAGCGCGAGACATTCAAGATACCGTTATAGTCGATATGGAAAGTAACCTCGATCTGAGGAACACCACGAGGAGTGGGACGAATGCCAGTGAGTTCGAACTTGCGAGCAGGTTGTTGTCTTTCGTCCGCGCACTTTCACCCTCGTACACCTGAATCAACAAACGAGGCTGGCTATCCAAGTGCAAGATCTTAGACTTCCTTGTTGGCACAGTCGTATTGCGATTTATTCACAGGCATCATAACACCACCAGCTGTCTCAATACCAAGCGACAAAGGAACGACATCGAGAAGGAGGAGGTCCCGAGTCTTTTCCGAAGCGTCACCGGAGAGTATAGCCGCCTGGACAGCAGCACCATAGGCAACCGCCTCGTCAGGGTTAATGCTCTGACAAGGCTTCTTGCCATTGAAGAAGTCGGAGACGAGTTTCTGGATACGAGGAATACGAGTCGAGCCACCAACCAAGACAATCTCGTGCACGTTCGCCTTATCAATCTTTGAGTCACCAAGGGCCTTTTCGACGGGCTCCAACGTGCTACGGAACAAGTCCTGGCACAGTTTCTTCGAAACGAGCACGCGTGAGGGATGTGTAGAAGTCGATGCCCTCGAAAAGGGAGTCGATTCGATGGAAGTTTGGGTGGCGGAAGAGAGAGT